>JXSR01S023936.1:69394-83305 GCA_000969725.1 Ophiothrix spiculata | reverse complement strand
GAAACCGCTAAGCAAACAAGAAAATTATATTTTGGTTTAACAACTTACAGGTTCAAAATGTACTCATAAATGCCAAACAGAGTTTTCTTTCTTTCTTTTTTCTTTCTTTTTTTTTTTTTTTTGATAGCCGAGACTCCAGTGAAAAAAAAATCTGGCAGATAAAACTCTCATTAATAAAATTAGAAAATTATGTTGTAATTTAAAACCTTCAAAACAAATAAGTAAAACAGAAAAACAAGCGACCGGCAACCTCTGCCACTATGCAGATTATATAAAAATTGCCCTTGCTATGAATATTTAAATGCAAAAATATTTATTCATTTCAAAAACAAAACAATGCCCCAAAAGTTTGAAAATCCCAGTCTTCGAAGAATGATAACAATTGAATTTGGGTTAATCGGTAGCAATAAAAATAAATAGAATATCTTCATCTGCGTTTTGGCTTGATACAATGTTAGCTTCTTAATCTATATATTCATACGCGGGAAATCAAAACGTTTTAAACTTTACCCAGCCCAGAGACGTCTATAACACAATTTTGTTATAGACGTCTCTGACCCAGCTGACATATAGCCAGGGACGTAATTTAAATACGAGATACTTAAAGCAATACTATAAGATTTTGATCAAAAATGGTTTATATTAAAAACAGCATAAAATGGAGGAATGTGACTATCTAAAAGTGTTTTCAAGTGTATTTTGTGGAAAAAGTCGTTTTGTCACCCAAAAATGGATAAAAAGCTTATGCATACTTTCCTATACTACCACATGTGGAATTAAATTCGGGATCCCGAATTTAATTCAACAAATGGCCATAACAGAAAAAGTAAGCATCTTTGAGCCAAATCGTTTGGAGGGTATACATATCTACCTAAAACGAACCCAATAAGCCCCCAAAATCAAAAGTCATGGTTGACAGGGGGCGCTTCATTTTTAACACTTTATAGTATTGCTTTAAGGCACCTTTGCATAGTCAATATGCAAAGTAACACATTTCTCCCAATTCTGACTGACATTTTCAAGTAGGTTATTATATTACGTCATTGTGATGTCATTCGTCGACCGATCTCCGTAATTTTGGTATCAATGGAAAGAGAACACTTAACACATTACTATTGTATGAATCAACTAAACTTTGGTCATGCCATTAAGATTTGGTGAGCCCTGTAACTCTTCAAATGCAAAGAACCCAATAATTACGCCGCATGTTTCAAATTTCCTCCATGTAGTAAACGGGTAGATAGATGACATCAATCGCCACCTTTAAGTATGTAAAACTACTTATGGGACTATTTTGACAAAATTCCATTGATATAGCTTCATCTCTTCTGAGTAAAGTTTAAAACTTTCTGATACCCCTCGTACATCTATTATTCATGATGCGTATCCTGTCTTATGAATTTTCAAAGACCAAGAACCCATTCGGGACTTTCTGAACAGGCTCGCTGTAAAGACATGACGGAAGTCTGCAAAATGTCAGTTATATTTCAGCACAAACAGCATTCAAAATTGCTTCTCATTAAAAGATATTGTTAGGTCTAGATGTATGCTGTTTTCAATTTCCTTGGTCTTAATACCTCTTTCAACTGTTCATGATAGGTCTGTCTTCCTAGGTTTACCTTCAGGTTAGTTCAAAATATTTCCCGTAAATGTTACGGGAAAATATATGTTTGCCAACATTTTACCGTAATTTTGAATCTTGAAAATATTTGATTTCTGTCTGTGTGTGACAAAAAACGTTACAGAATAAACGTTGGTAAGACCAGGGTTAACATTTGAAATCGAGTATATTATAGTTACAATTGGTAACTGTTCTATCTTTATGAGAGATATTGCAATATTATGACTATTAAACCAGGTAAACGATAGAACTGAAAATCTTATTCTTAAACAAAACAAAAAGGTCATGTACGACACCCTCAAAATTTATCTATCACTTAATTTGTAACGTCGTTCATATAGAAAATGTATATTATGTTTTATACTCTGAAGAGGAACATTTAATCAATAAAGAACACATGGATGTGTCGTTCCCAGGATACTGCATGGTGTCGTCTGACAACATTTCCCAAAGACAAGGAACACACCGTCTCCGGAGAATAGTCTGGTTGATAAAATATTTATGTCGATAACCAAGTTGTATTCAAGACTGCAGGCTTGCTTGAATTCCCATGCTCTTGGCTAAGAACGATTTAAAGACGTCTAGTCATTATAAATACACAAAATGCTTTAAAAGTTGGTAAAATGTTTTAACAGCCTTATACTACAACAAATTTAGCGCTAGGCTAGTAAGATACACCATTTATGTGACTGGCCATCTCGAGCCAGTCGTTAGTTTTAAACTTTACCAAGAAGAAATAGAGCCAGGAACGTATTTTCATTATGATATTATGAGAGCCTCATGTCATCTTTGCAAGTGACACAATCTGGAGTTGGGGGTTCCAGTAAACTGGGGATCATCTCCGGAATGACAAAAGCAAATGAGGTGAAACAAAAAGTATCGGAAAGCTTGGTCATTTTCTTTAATATGGTGCCCAAAATGACTTACTTATGATGAACAGTTACTCGAAAAAAATAATGATGTGGCATTCGAATACTTATTTTGGTACACCTGGTACAGTCCTGTTAAGTTATTGGAGAATTTAGTGCGTCAAATATCGATATCCTAATGGATGTTATTCTTAGCTCCTTTGTCTATATTTCAGTCACTACTTGTATTTATAATTTCCACTTAACGCAGTTTACATTGCAATTATTGGTACCCAAGAGTTAAAGGGTTAAGGATGGTGTATCACATTCTATTCGTGTGCAGGCTCATTCCATAGAAAATGAAACTTTTTTGAGTTCAAGCAAAATATCAGATTTTTTATGCGACCACATAAACACGTTTTTCAGTCATACATTTGTTACTTGGTACGTGCGAAGTATTTTCCATTAAGAAATTGTAAAGTTTTTTCTATCCGTGCATGAATAAGCACATATTTTACTTCAAAAATGTCACAAACGTTACCAAAAAGTTACCCCAAAAGTCACAAACGTTACCACACAAAACAATGCATTAAAATAAATTATGGCAATAGAATATCCTACCATTTTTATGAAATACTTGTAAATATGTTACCCATCATCTGTGTAAAGCGCGATAAAAAAATCGCTAACACGTCAGAGAATTTGTACTTTGAAGTCATTTGGAGCAAAAAACGATTTCCGTGCGATATCACAAACGTTACATAAACTTTACTCGGGAATTTGGCAATTAATTTAATTTTCAAACATCTACATGTTTTGACCCCACCAGTGAGCACCATTATCAACAACAAACTCGTGGATATAATGTTAATGCTAGTTTCTGTAGCCATTTAAAAGTGAAAACGTTTGAATCGCCCTGCAGAAGAAAATAGAAAATTAGATTGCAATATCCTGAGAATATGTAAATATCATATCAATTTCCCACACGAGCAAACATCAGCTCGTCATTGGAGTGCAAGAAAGTCGTATCTGCAATAGCTGCCTTACGTCATAAGTTTGGATTGCCCGCTGTATGACCTCCAGACTTTAGTCAGTGGTTCTTGAAATTTTAAGAACCACTGACATAAGACAGAAAGATTTTAAGGGGTTTTCCACATTCTTGTGACAAGGTGTAAAATAAATAAAACTTAGGGTATCCATTACAGATACGATTTTCTTGCACTCACATGACGAGTTATAACAAAATGACGATAACTTCTTTGTGATCAGGGGGTCTATTTCATAAAGCCATTTATGAAGTTTCTGAAGTTATTTCAAAATAAGAAATATTTGAACATGTTTGACTTAGAAGTGATTAAATTTTACCACTTAAGACTAATTTATTTGAATCATTTAAATATATGTGATGCCTCACCCCGAAAAGGTGGATTTTGCGACAAAACACTTTTCAAGACACTGATGAAAATAAGTAGCAAAAAATAAAGAACATAATAAGAATTTCAACACATAAGGTGTCATTTGAAAGCTTAGAAAATGATGTAACAGATGAAATGATAAAATCAAAATTGATATCATCTACAAAGTCCCCCCTTTCGGGGTGAGCCATCACATATAAAGTTGTGGGTAATTGACCTTTTTTTATACCTCATAAATATTTATGAAATATAATTGGACAGTTCAACCTGATGCACGTGACAGGTTTTTTTTTTACCTACTTCCCCTTACTGCGCGTACCGCCCAGGGAAAAATATGAAAAACTACCGCACCTCTTGGTAATCATATAACTTACGTGGAAATTCATACGATGACCCGACGCGTAGCGGAGGGAAGTAGTCACAGACATTCAACAACGAGGGATCAGGTATTTTCAATACTTCCCGAAACAAACCATGTTGTATTTGTTTTACTATACCTCATAAATATTTCACTGAATGTAATATAAAAAAAAATTACCTAAATGTATATTGCTCCGGGAAGTTGACACACGCATCCAACACATCAGGATCAGTAACTTTCACTAATTCCCTCCATACCATGTGTTTGTTTATTATAAGTATTCAATTTAAGTCAGATCTAAAGTTAATGATATTTTCAACAAAGATAGAAACTTTTATGTTTGTTTAAATATTTATTCCTATAACTTCTTTGGAATAGAATTAAATCAGTTTAACATTTGTCATTCAAACTTGCATTAGGAAATAGAACTCATTGTTCTCAAAGTCCAAAATATTTGTGGACTTATAAATGATTATTATTCTGCAGACCAACTAAGGAATATTCCTAAATCTTTATGAAATAGTGCCCATATCACCATATCACCCTAAGCACCTGAGTGATGTATCCAAAGACTTGTGATTTTGTGCTTCTGAATTCATCGATATATATGGTATGATAATTGTGCATTTAAGAAAGCTTAAAATCTATGGCGTGATGTAATTTTAAATTTTGAATTTAAATCAGTACTTTTTATCCAGTCAGCTAAACAAATATTTTCTTTAGATAGATTCAGTACTTACCTGCGTAAAGGGAGTGGATATCCCGCTTATACGTAGGGTTAACATCTTAAAAGCAGAAAACAAAAGAAACAAAACAGAGGTTGGGTAACATAGACAACGGGCAGAAAAAATGACATTGGGGGGATTTACCGCGAATCGGCATTCTACGCGCTTGCATGTACAAAGGGGAGTCTGAGGGGATGCTTCCCCCATAGTAGCTGGAAACTTTTTTTTTTAAATTTAGGAGTGGATCTGTGTAATTTGGTGAACACATTTATAATAAAATGCATGTTTAATCAAATAATGCTAACATTGTAAGCCTGCCTGCGTTTATGCACAACATGGTTATATGAATCATCCCGCACTAGTCAAACATTGGTGTGGGGAATACCCCTCGGGGTACCTCTTGAACTCAACCAAACAACCTTGCTCTTCACCTACTAATAGAATCATGTAATGTACTTTTTTATAGATATTATCAGGGTACAAGCTCAATTTATTGCAGTAAAAATTAATTTTTATCTGGAATTATTTTAAGCTATGCACAAACGATAAATTTAGTATCTGCCCCGGAGAAAGATATCCAGTCAAATATATTATCGGTGTTGTAATCCAATTAATCTCAAAGTGTGTTATTTTAAACCATTTGCGTCAAGATAAACACTTAAGAAATCTTAGTCTAATGGTAGATATTCATATCTAATATCCACCAACTAATAAATCCACATCTGTTAACCATGTGAACCTAAATTTCACACTTCGTAGTGAATAAAAAATGTTTCAAATGCGATTCTTTTGTCACTTATTTGTGTATGGAAAAAGTACAGTCAACTACAGTGTCGTATTGATTGATTGATTGATTGACTGATATGACTGACTGACTGACTGACTGACTGATCGATCGATCGATCGATTCATTGATTGATTGATCACGAATAGATTCTGATTTGAAATGAAAGTTTGATCCCAGAGATACATGCAATGTTAAAATAACATGACATTGTGCGAGGGTCATTCAACTATTTCTACCTGTTGTATCATAACTTTTGTTTTATTAAAGGTCACTACTTGAAAACTGTCACAAATATAGCTAAGAATGTCATCTACATACGGCAAAACAATCATATCAATATCTTTTCTAGATTTCTATAAGTTACCTAAAAACCACAGTAATGTTCGGGTACACCGGAAACGGCGAAATATCTAATGGCATTACACCTGAAACTATATGTGCAGCTAAGGGATGAACAACCATCTGTATTTCAAAAATTTATGAAACTTACAGAACAAATTTGAAATGAAAGTCTACCTAACAGTCCAACAAATCTTTTGTCACTGATAAACTAAACTTGCTACTGATAAAAATTACTCAGAATCCAAATAATTGAAAGGATGTCTTGTATCCTTTCAGGTTACGAATATCAGTATTGTGTGTTTCTCTATAGCCCGCCTTTTCCATGTGCGTTTTTATGTGAAAAACAACAATTAAAGGTACTACACCACATTTTCTGTCAACAAATTGAATTTAGTTCCCCTCTTGATCAACTATGAAAATGTAATAAAAAATAAAGCTTCATAATGCCATCATTTCACATCTTGTTTTATTAAGTTCAACTTCTTCGTAAACTGTGTCTTTGGTGATTTTCATAATATTGCTGCAGGGGTGATTGGTTCCTATTATTGTTGATTGTGAATGACCAATGTATTCAGTTTTGGTCAGCTTTTTTAATCATCCCATATAATTGCATGTTCATTCTTATGATTTATAAATTTTCACTGTGTAGCAATACTATATTGCTATATTATGGCTTTTTCATTTCACTGTACTTGAGCCACTTTTAAAACTGGTGCACATATTTTGACCGTTTCCGGTGTACTAAACTTTGCTGTGGTTCTTAGATCACCTGCAAAACTCAAGAAAAGGTATTGATACGATTTGTTCACTATGTGTAGATGACACATGTAGTTATATTTTTGCTAATTTTCAATTAGGTACCTTTAATAGAACAGAAGTTATGATACAACAGGTAGAACTTTTTGAATGACCCTCGTATATTATGGTGCAATGGAAAAAAATACCATTTTTATGATAGAAATGCTTTCTAGGTTTCAACCATGTTTTTAATCCTAATTTAGCAAAACTATAATCTTTCTTTTCTTTATCCAACAAATCCATCTGAAGTGGGCTCATGTTGACAAGCTGATAACATAATCAAAATTGATGATAAAATCAGCAATAATAATTTTGTTAATGGATCCGTAGGTTTGATTGTTCAATGTTAACCTAAAAATGTTTTATATTAAATGCCATAGTTACAAATGAGAATTTTTGTTACTTATTTTTGTATGGAAAGAGTATAGTCAATGACAGTGTCGTACTATTTCTTGCTAGCTAGCTAGCTTGCTTGCTTGCTTGCTTGCTCGCTTGCTTTCTTTCTTTATTGCTTGCTTGCTTGCTTGATTAATATACATGTTTTCATTGTTTAGAGGTGCAAATTCAAGCCTATCGTCGCCATCTTGGAAAATTAAGGTTGTGGCCAGGTTGCGGTCGGCCGCACAAAGTTGTGGCCTAATTGTGCTCTTTGTACCCTGATATTGTATACTTTTCGGAATATTTTTCTCACAATGATGAGACTATATTTTAAATATTTAAATGTTGCATTTAAAAGTTACATGCTTCTAAAGAAAGATAGTGTTTTTGTCGAAATGCGTGTGTTTGAGCATTGAATTGATTTAACCCTTTCTGCTGCATAAAAATGCAAAAACAACTGACCCTGTGCATTTTAGCAATTATAAATGAATCTAGTGCGGTCATTATAAAAAAAAATGAGGATGCTTCAAAAGACGGAAGTAAAATAAGCTGTCAAAGTTCAGGTGTGGGGCGGGTTTGTGGATTGTCACTACGGATAATTTCAATTTGACTTTTTGAAAAATATCAAAATGCACTTGAGCTGAAACTTACAATATATGTTAAAAAGTGCTATCATAATTCTCTAAAAGCAAAACCACCCATGAAACTCTGATATTTAGAAGTTTGTTAGCAAAATGTTGGTTTTTCACATTTTTTCTCGAAAAATCACAATTTTCAGATTTATGACGTCATAAATACGTAACATCTTGATCGATTGTTATTTTTTTGTTATAAATGGATAGAATAGACCCTTAGCTATACTATGGTACCAAATAAGCCTACTTTATGGTTGTCAATATCGAAGATATACGGAAACATTAACATCCCTTTTTTGAACCATGTGACAGGAACTATAGCATCTTTAGACAAAGGTTAGTGTGTATGGTATTTGTATAAAACTGTAATCATCCAATAAATGACTATAACTCTTTGAAAAAGTGTTCAATTGCCTTCAAACTCTCGGATCATAAAGCTGAGATATTGTGCTACTCACGTAAACACAAACACTTTCAAATTAATAAATTATTTCTATTGTTAATATTTTTTTGAAAATAAAACACACATGGGTACAAAGAATGATGATACAGCCAGTATTGTCCTTATTTGATCCGTTAAAGCCATATTCCATTGTTTACCATATAAATCTTAATGATCGTATTACTTTAAAACATTGAGTAATATTAAATATTAATGATCTGATGTTTCAGGCGAAGAGGTACATTTAATCATTAAAAGCACATTAATGAGTGGTTCCCAGGATACAGCATGCCTCACCTGATTACATTCAACAGTAAGTAGGAATACACCGTCTCCGGGGAGTCGTCTGTTGTTAAGGCAGTTATGATGATAACCAAGTTTAAGATGTGTGTCTGCAATTGCTGTTCCCTATATTCTTCGCTAAGTTGAATTTAAAGAAGAGTCTATATGCTTTTAATGCGATTAGATGTAATCAAATATGATTTTCCATTTGAAAATCAAAAATTTGAGGTAACCCTTCCTAGCCATTTGTTTTTTTTAGATTCCAGAAGTATAAAATTTCAAATTATCAGAAAAACAAATTTTAGTTAGGCTTTCCAGAAAGGTTGGGGGCAAAAAATATGGTTTTTGACACATTTTGCAAAAAATTGCCAATTTGGGCAAAAACCATCAGTATATAAAATCGCTTCTAAAAATATATACTTTTATATGGTTTAAATGATTAATTAGAGAGTTGGAGCACACAAATGTTTATTTATGCCAGTTGTGGGCCTACCCCCAGCTAATCAGTAACCAAAGAGGTGCATACAATCATTTTAGGACCACTTATGCCCTTTCTTGTATTTGTTCAATCACTTTCCTTGAATCTTTCTGTCTAAATGTTTCCCTTTTCCTCTCTTAAGTGCACAGTCAACTCCTCATTTTCTAAAATATTTTATGCTTTGTAACTCAGAAATCGATAATTAAAAGTATAAACGTATACATTTCTAGATGTAGATTTTCATGTAGCAGATGATGGTGAGGTCAGTTTTGGACTAAATTTTGAAAAACATAAACGTTGGACCACTTATGGTTTTTAGAATCTAACAACACATGACTAGAAACACATTTCTAAATTGTTGACTTACTTTTTGAAGTATTGCCAAATTAGGCCTAAAATAGGCCCAAAATGAAGAAATAAATAAAGGATTTTGGACCTCTGGTCCAAATCATACTTTTGGTTCAAAAACTCTCCTAACCATCATCTTCTACATGAAAATCCACACCTAGAAATGTATACTTTTATATGGATTTAATTATCGGTTTGCTGACTCGAGTTACAAAACAAAATATATTTCTAAAAATGAGGTGTTAATTGTATACTTAACCCGTGTCCTTGCTACAGCAGGGTTTAAAGGAGCTGAACATAAAAACAATGCATTTAAAAGCAATAGGTTGTAATCTAATTTGATTTTTTTCTCTTTTTCTATTTTTTGTCGTGTGACTCTACTTGCTTCTGGTAATTGTTGTATTTTCACCTGGTATGTCAGAGAATAGGCACTACTTCCTGATATTAAATTGCCTAACCCTTATTACTGTATACCACGTGAGTCATAAAAACTGCAATAATAAGATGGAAGCCATATTGTAAGAACAAAAGTAATTTGGAACAAATGATATTAATTTCTAAATAGATCATGAATACAGCTTTCAAAGGGTGAAAGAATGGTGCGAATTGATAAAGGCATTGCGAAGATATCCTTATTTGAATATTATGGTATGAAAACAGTTCTGTCCAAATGAGCATGCCTCGCCAAACGACAGCTCATAACGAGTAAGTACCAATATTGAATTGAATTTCGTGCATGCACCTCTTGAATAATAACACCAACCGATTACCTTGCTCCAGTGAAAATCTCCTCTTAATCTATTAATTTACATACGAAAGATAATTTAGGCGGTCTTTCCAAGTGCAAAATGACACGTTTGGGGGTACTGTCTTAGAAGGGAGAGCTTATCAATCAGTCACTGTTTAAAATGCCTCAAGATCAGTTCACAAACGAGCAACGTGCTCTTATTGATGAGGTTTTTTTTATCACCAAATCTCATGCAGGAAGTAAAAAGGCATGGGATCCCGAATTGAGCTTGCAAAGAAATCCTCTGCCACATGTGTCCCAGTCCACGTTCAACCGAATATTGAATATTCAGGGCCACCAAGCTCAAACGGCCCTTTTCAACGTACCAAAACCAAAGAGAAAAGAGTATGTCATAATTGTGTCCTACGTATTGAATAAAACATGCACGACAGTAGGACAGAACTGTTTTTATGCCTTCCTATTTAAATAAGTGTATCTCTATGACGCCTTTATCAATTTCCCCATTCTTTCACCATTTTAAAGGTAAATATGTGATCTATTTAGATATATACATTTCATGTTCATGGTATTTCTTGTTCTTAAAATATGGCTTTTACTTAACTATTGCAGTTTTTTGACTCACTCGGTACATGTAGTACAAGGAAGGTTTTACATCTCGAAAGCTGGTGCAATTTTTGTACAAAAATGTATAGATATAAATGAACTCTTCCCTGATTATCTGAATCGCAAATTTAACATACTAATTTTATTCAAAACACTTTAGAACTTAAGCTTTTTGCATATCTGTGAATTCCATGGTAGGAATATTGTATTGCACTGTGCAGAAACGGACTCTTCCTGCAGTAATTTCAGCAGTTACTTACTTCCTGATATTAAAAGCGAATTTGCAAAAGAATAATTCAAAGATGTACATTTATGTCATATCTGTTAAGTCATTAGAGATTTGAGTGCGCCATACGTCGATATCATAATGAATGCTTGGTTCCTTTGTGCATAGAGAAACTTTAAGGTTTTAAAGATCGCTTTTAGCGTCAAATCAATCACTGCTATTATTAAGCATTTTAATTTACGATTTTTTGATTCCGTTATTTGCTACTCTAAAATTGAAAGGTTAAGTGTATCAGTAAGTAGGATGTGTCACATTATTTGCTGGTACAAGAAAAAGAAAGCTATTTGGCAAAATCATGAGATTATTAAGAATTGCAAATATATGCTCCATGATGGGTCCTCTTTCTTGATGGTAAATTTAAATTGAATTTCTTCAAGCAGATGTTGACGAATACTGTTTTTCATTATTTTGTGACCAAACCCCCTTATACCTAATTTCTTATTTATCTAAGGGCTTATGGGGTATCAAATTACCTACTTCAACACTAATTGAATTTCTGATTTAGTGTCTTGGGATTCATCGCATACATAGAGTTAATAATTGCGCATTACATGAAGCTTATTATCTGTGGCGTGTTGTAATTTTAAATATGGAATTAAATAAATACTTCTCACTCATGTTAATAGCTAAACCAATATGATTAATTAATCATAGAACTAATACTTGATTTTCTATTTTCATCTGCTACACCATTTGCTAAGCTTTAAAAAAAATAATTACGTTGATACTATACTTGTTAAAACTGATCAAGGCGATCAAATTTTACAAAAGAAAATCTTATTATTTTCCTTACTTTATGCTGCTTATTTTCACCAGTTTCTTTTCGGGTGAAAATATATAACTTTAGATTGATTTAGCATTGCACTTGCATAAGGGGTGGTCATATCTCGTTTTTAAAACTAAAGGCTATTGAGCCGGACCTAATATTTTCATAAAACAGCTACTTTGTATGACCAGTATTGCTGCGTTTTCGCAAAATACATAGGTGAATCCATTTGTGTATTTTAGTTCAAAAACATACAGAAATTATATGTAAATTAATTGACTTAACTACGCAATCCTAATTTGGGGAAATACCTGCACATCTTATCTTGATAAAGTCATCAAATTTCAAAAATGGGCAATTAGGGCAATATCTAAAAGTCACTTTCGTACTCATACAGCTCCTCTGTTTGCGAACAACAGCATTTTGACTGTTAACAGATACATACGAGGCGTATATACCTTTGAACTTGGCGTATTTATGTTTAAATATTATATTAATGATTTACCTACAGTGTTTAACGACTATTTAAACAAATCGATCTGATATACACGACTACCAAACAAGACACATGAATGATTTAAACATCACTTTTCATAAAAATTCATTTACTGACAAATACATCCGATCACGTGGCCCTCTCCTTTGGAACTCATTATCATGTGAGATAAAAGAATCAAAAAGTGTAAAACAATTTCGGAACCAACTTAAGCAAAATATTATTAAGAATTATAACTAAATTCTAAACCATTTTGAGCACGTTCTTTGTATTATCTTGTTTGAATGAGTGTGTTGTCAGGTAGTTAATTGTTTGTCAGCATATTCTGCATTTGTCTGAAACTTATGATTGTTTGTTTTTGCCTAACAAGGAAGAACTATTTTATGCCTTCCTGGCCTTCCAGTTCTTTCCTCCATAAAGTCTGGTTTTTTGTATTACTGTTATATTTCTGATGTATTTTTTATGGAATAAAAGAATAATATATGATGATATATATGATATGAAGTTTGACAACATTGTTTCCTTCATGAAGGTTAAGATTTCTCTGTTTGATGCAGCAGGAAATGAGCTCATCTACTTGATTTTTGACGGAGAAGATTCTGACAGTATGAATTGGTATTCATGTGATCGTTTGCTTGCATCGCCTTGGACTGATGTATTGCTTGAATCGCACAACTTTTTCTCCATTGTCGGGTACGTCTTCTCTCTAATTTAAAAAGGGAAATATACATGTATGGCGGTAAATGCAATAGAAATTGCCATACAGTGTTATACGTAGATATACAATAGATTAAGTAAAAGTTCATGATAACAATACCAGAATTTGTTGGAAACTTACGGTTTCGAGTGTCATGTTCGACTATCATTTACAGAATGATTGTTTATCCTTCTCGGCTGAACGATGACCACCAATTAGATTCGCTGCTGTTTTCTAGAGCCGCTCTAAAATTGTTAAATTATTACCCTGGGCATCTTTAAGCATGAACATGAAAAACACTCCCAGTTTTAAAAAAATTCATGAGATCATAATGTTTAGTGTTTAGAGATGCACATATGCCACATGCTAATGCCACCGCCATTATCGATGTACTTGTAGTTCTTACTATTTTCTCGTAAGAAAGCCTTAATATTGTAAGCAGGTTGTAAGGAATGTTTTTGTGTCAAATTAATAGATATTAGCGTACTTTTTAATTAAAATTGAACATGCTTGAATTACACTATGGTATACGATTTTAATTAAAGTCTTGCGTTGTTTAAAGCTACCCACTCCAGCATTAATAGAATTGCTGATTAAACTACTAATGGGTTTTTCTAAATTAACAATTGTGCATGGGTTGTTCTAAATTAATAATTGTGCATTGCATAAGTGAAAGTTTGAATGTCAAATCAAGAAGCATTGGATCTTGGAAGATATACTTATTCAATTTCAAGTTCAAATTGTTTTCATATCACATTACAAGCAATGGTAACAACAAGTTATAATGATATATTGAAAACTAAATACAGTTGTTCATAAGGGGCGCACCATAAGACTCTCAGGGGGAGCTGGAAA
>JXSR01S023936.1:35833-51618 GCA_000969725.1 Ophiothrix spiculata | reverse complement strand
CCTTGGGTAGACGTGTTACAAAAACTAGCCTGGGTAGACGAGGGTTAATGTGGCACTTTATTTTTACTTAACCTTTTACTGATGTGCGTAGCTGGCATGTTTCCAAAACGTTCTTTTGACAGTCGTAATTGAAGCACAGCTTACTCTTTTTATTTTTAAGATTGGTATATTAATTGTCAACAATTGATATTATTCCTGACATTTGCATTTTCTGAAGAGTACTTCTTATCTTTTGATAAAGTCTGCACAAGTCACATTACACCATTAATACTAAATATAAACAATATAATATTTTCCAAACTGCTATTAACACATTTTTGTTATGTTTTGGATATTGGATTAATATGATATATAGAATACACTTCAAAAGAAACGTTTCTGATGAAATTCTAAGAAATTGGAGGTGATTTTTTGACTATGACCACCTTAAATGATCCGTATTACGTAATATGATAATATGTAATAATGAACCTTATAGTATACTTGACATTTCGGTCGTTCTTGAATATAATACGTAAACAAACTTGAAATTCGGCTAGGATTCATGGAATATTTTATGTGATTATATTTCTCAATAAACGAGAGAATATTTTCTAACTTTAAACATAGTAACATTAAACGTGTTATTTGGGAAGTCCCATTAACCGAAAACACTTGGTGAAACTCAATGTTTGACATTTAAGATTTACTTTATGCTAAATTTAGAAGAAATTCAATGTTTTAATGTATTTTCCACACTTTAATGTAGCAGTTGACTTCAACTGAACCTTTTTATCTTATGTTCACAGCCTGTATGTTTTAAAAAAAATTCTAATGACATTTGAAAGTGAAGTAGAACTTACTTATTCTTATTATTTATTGAATGATATTAACCAGCATAAAATGATATCATGATCGATAATGGGCATTTTTCTAAAGTTTACCTATAAGGCCTTTTGTATTGGTCTGCACCAGTCATATACAAAATCCTAATTTTCACATAAGAAATAGAAAATAATATTATTTTTTCCAAACTCGTAAAGTAAATCATGTTTAGGATTATTTATTGCAGTAAGTTGATATTATTTACCGAATACTTTTCTTGTTCAAAACAATATCCATCGTCCTGTTTAATCACGAATTGAACTACCCGCAATAGTACATGGTGATCATGATTAAGACTGAGTATAGGTGCTGCATTAGTGGAACCAATGATTTTTGAAAGTATACCTTCATGAACACCTTCATAAACAATGTTTGAGTTGGTTCAATTTTTTTCAAAGCCGTCTAGAAATTTGAAACAAGCTTCATTTTGCAAAGCTTTAACTTTAACCCTCTTATACACATATTTTTTAAACACGTGTACCTAACCGTCCAAAAAAATATTAAAAAAAATACACATGCTTTCATTACATGCTTTGAAATTATTTAGAGGTACATAATAAAGCGTCCGTCGCCATCTTGGAAAATTAAGGTTGTTGACAGGTTGCGGCCGGCCGCACAAAGTTGTGGTCTAATTGTGCTCTAGTGCCCAGCATATTGTCCTTGTTTGAATCGTTAAAGCCATATTCCATTGATATTTTTATAAATCTTAATGATCGTATTCCTTTAAAACATTGAGTAATATGAAATATTAATGTTCTGATGTTTCAGGCGAAGAGGTACATTTAATCATCAAAAGCACATTAATGAGTGTATTCCAGGATACAGCATGTCTCACCTGTAAGTAGGAACACATCGTCTCCGGGGAGTCGTCTGTTGTTCAGACAGTTATGATAATAAACAAGTTTGAGATGTGTGTCTGCAATTGAACTAAAGAATAGGTTATATGTCATGTGCTATATGCTTTTAATGCGATGAGATGTAATCAAATGTGATTTTCCATTTGAAAATCAAAAATTTGAGGAAACCCTTCCTAGACATTTGTTTTTAGATTCCTAAATGTATAAAATTTCAAATAATCAGGAAAACACATTTTAGTTAGGCTGTCTATACATTTTGGGGGCAAAAGATATGATTTTGGTACTCTTTGCCCAAATTAAGCAATTTGGGCAAAAACTAACATCACCATCAGCATAACAAATCGCTTCTTGTTTTCTCTGGACAAGGGAACTATCTGCGCCTTATTCATTTTGGATTTTGTCCGCCGCATTTGATACTGTTGACTCAAATGTCCTCTTGAATAGGTTGCGTGATTATGTTGGTTTAAGCAGCACGGCACTATCTTGGGCCAAATCATATCTCAGTAATCGGACTCAATGGATTAAAATTTGTGAAGTTACATCAGAGCCAGTTTCATTTACCTATGCCCTACCGCAGGGATTTGTACTAAGGCCTCAGTTGTTCACGATTAATACTTGCCCCATGCGTGGCCTAGCGAAAAATAGACTGTTTATCGCCGGGCATTGAATGAAATTGCTCAAAAAACCGCACGTCTTGTCACCTTAACTAAAAAAACAATCGCACATCATACCTACACTGCAACCAAAGACATGAAAGAGGTGCATACAATCCTTATTACAGGACCACTTATGCCCTTCCTTGAGCTTTTTTCAATCACTTTCCTTGAAACTTGTTCCAAAAGCAAATCGGGTGACTGCACCCTATTGGTTACGGACCCTCATCTTTGGAATATTGCCGTCTAGCTTCGTGGTTGCAGGCACCTTTTCCTGTCTTAATGTTTCCCTTTCCCTCTCTTCAGAGCCCTACATTCTTAACCAATTCCTTGCTACAGGCTAAACATAAAAAACAATGCTCTGAAAGCAATAAATTGTTATTTTTTTTTTTTGGTATTTTCTTTTAGTCGTATGACTGTACTTGTTTTGGTAACTGCCGTACTTGCACCTGGTATGTCAGAGAATAGACACTACTTATTGATAATAAATTGTCTAAGGTAACCTAATCCTAACAGTAATGCTAACCCTAACCCTTAATATCGTGCAGTACGAGGAAGGTTTTATATATCGAAATATGGTACATTTTTTTCAAAATTGTTTAAAGATATAAATTAATTCTTCACTGACTGTTTCTATGAGAAGAAGTATTTGAATCACAAATTTAACATACTTATTTTAACCCGCGTCTTCCTAAGCCTTTTTTTTTTTCGTAACACGTCTTCCTGGGGGGTGATTTTGAAATTGGGACCCCTAAAGTTATATTGTTTGATAATTTGGTATAGGATAGGGTCTCCTCTTTCCATTGATGCCAAGATCATGAAAATCAGTCGAGGAGTTACGATATTATGATGTCACAAAGTGTTTCCGGACCGAAAAATCGTTTTTTGGCAAAAATTGCCACTTTTTCAAAACAAAAAATCGCTATAAAAGTTCTAAATGTCCGATTTTCGTCGTTTTTTTGCTAATAAATGAAGGAATCAGCAATTATAACATGTCCTGTATATTTTAAGTACATAGCATGCAGATATTTTTCCAAATGGCAATTTAAGATTTTCGCGGTGGCAACAATCCCCCTACCCCCGGCTTACCACAACCCCACTTAAGGTTGTACCTCCCCATTTTTTTCCGTCAAAATGACCGCAAAGGATGTAAACACAATTACTTAAATGCTCAGGGTCACGTTGTTTTGCGTTTTGGTGCAATCAGCGATCATTCATTAGCGGGGACGAGGGTTAATCAAAATACTTTAAAACACGTCTTTTTGTATATATTTGAATTCCAGGGTAGGGAATTTTTTTTTTGCACTATTACGACTATGTAGAAAGTAGAAAAGGACTTTTTCTGCAGTAACTTCAGCAATTACTTACTTCCTGATGTTAAAAGCGATTTTGCAAAAGAATAATTCATAGATGCACATTACTTACATTAAGTTAAGTCATTAGTGATTTGAGTGCGCCATGCGTCGATATCATAATGGATGCTTGGTTCCTTTGTGCTTAAAGAAACCGTAAAGTTGTAAAGATTGCTTTTAGCGTCAAATCTATCACTGCTATTATTAACTATTTTAATTTAAGAAATTTTAATTGTGTTTTTGCTACCCTAGAATTGAAAGGTTAAGTGTATAAGTTAGTAGGATGTGTCACATTATTTTCCAGTACAAGGAAAAAGAAAGCTTTTTGGCAAAATCATGAGTTTATTAAGAACTCCAAATATACCCAGGCAAATAAATGCTTCATGATGGGGGTCCTCTTTCTTGATGGTAAAATTAAATTGACTTTCTTAAAGCAGATGTTGACGAATACTCTTTTTCATTATTGTGTGACTAAACCCCCTTATGCCAAAGCTCATATTTATTCAAGGGCTTATGGGGTGTCAAATTACCTACTTCAACACTAATTGAATTTCTGATTTAGTGTCTTGGGATTCATCGCATACATGGAGTTAATAATTGCGCATTACATGCAGCTTATCATCTGTAGCGTGTTGTAATTTTAAATATGAAATTTAATAAACATTTCTCACTCAGTTTAATAGCTCTCACCCCGAAAAGAGGGACTTTGCATATGATATCAATGTTGATTTTCTCTTTTCATCTGCTAAGCTTTAAACAAAATGATCATGATGATGCAATACTTGTTAAAACTGATCAAGGCGATCAAATTTTACAACTGAACATCTTATTATTTTGCTTACTTTATGCTGCTTATTTTCACCAGTTTCTTTTCGGGGAGAACATAACATAACTTAACATTGATTTAGCATTGCACTTGCATAAAGGGTGATCCTATCTCGTTAAGTTTATGCATGGAAATAATAGAATAGCTTATTCTATTATTTCCATGGTTTATGTAAGTTAAAACTCTAGGCTGTCTAGCCGGACCTAATATTTTCTTAAAACAGCTGTTTTGTGTGACCAGTATTGATGCGTTTCACAAAATACATAGTTTAGTCCATTTGTGTATTTAAGTTCAAAAACATATAGACATTATATGTAAAGTAATTGTTTTGTTTTGTTTTGTTTAAAAAAAACCAAGGAAGGAAGGCAACAAATTTGCATGTGTTTAAAAGCAAATGATTATAAATCTGTTAAAAATCTATTGAACAAACACGAACTTTTAGGAACTAATTAAAACTAATTAATTTCCGTTCTTCATATATCTTTAAACATGGATCCAAGTCACAATTGTATAAGAAATGGATTCCATCAGTTTACTGCAGATATGTAATAACCCATAGGGACCAGAGAATGAAGAGTAAACGTCATCAATACCCTGGCTGGATGCAACCTGTGAGTGGCATATTTATCCCATCAATGTCTATAGGGTATTAATATGAAAACACTTGCATGCAACAGGCTTCATTCGATCGTTTGATTAGTTGGCTAGTAAAATCAAGAAAGGCGTGTGGAGTTCCTTAGCGTCAGCAACCTAAATAAACAAGAAACGTCATGTTCGACGGCTATATTGTCACCTCGTCTCCTAAGAGGGGAGTGCTTTTGCAATTTAAGAAAAAAGCTAATGTGGTTCAGGTACCCTTGTTTTCATTGTTTTACATTAGTAGGCCGGGTAAGTAGCACTGTTTTTCTTTCTCAAATGCATATCTTTTTATGAAAATAATAAAAAATATTGACCGCAGTTATATATCCAATATTCAAAATTTCGCTTGAAACAATACTCAAAGTGCATGCGAAATAAAAAGTTATAATTATGGACATATATTATTAATCTATTTCTGGTTTTTTGCTCTTTGATAAAAACGCAAACGAATGTTACCTAAGGGTTTTGTGTATTTGTAAGTTAAATTTTATCGTTATATTAAAGAATTGAATCCTAGATACCACTTTCAGGATGAGTCAAAACTTACAAAACATTTTAGGAACACCATTTTCCTTCTTTATATGCAAAGAACATATACAACTTTATGCCAAAAATTTGATTTGGTCACTATGTTTGCCAAAAAAATCAATTCTAGTAGGCCTTCCTGACAATGACCTTCAAAAACTCCAAAGACTCCAGAACGCTTCCGCCCGTCTTGTCACACTGACTAAACGCAGAGATCACATCACACCGGTGTTACAGGATCTCCATTGGCTGCCCATATCAAAACGCATTGAATATAAGATCCTCCTTCTGGTATTTAAGACTTTCCATGATCACTCTCCTACATACCTTGAAAATTTGCTCAGCCGCTATATACCAGCTCGGACTCTCAGATCCTCGTCTCAAGTCTCTCTTGGATTTCCTTCGCAGCGTCCAAGAACAAATTTCTATGGACAAAGATGATTCGCCATCTCTGGACCCAAACTCTGGAACAATTTGCCTACAATAATCAGGAACGCTGCTCCGGTAATGACTACTAGTCAGTTTAAACGTATTCTCAAGACTCTACTTTTTGAGGACTATTTTAAGTGACTGCATGTGAAATTAACTTACCCATTTTTTCCTCCTATTGTACATGATTCTGTTCGTAACAATGTGTATTTGTAAAACTGTATTGTTTTAAGGTTATTTTTATAGGCTAGTAAATCTGTTGATTTGACGTAGACAAAATTGCAACACAAGATGTTTTGGTTTAAATTAACTGTTGATGACATCCAAAACAACATATTCAAAATATAGGAAAATGTACGCTTGTCAAAGTTGGTTAATTTGCATAAAACAAATTGGCTGCCAAAACAAGGGGTGAAATTTCAAAATTGGTCAAATCTTGTTCAAAACCAGTCGAACATGTTCCTCTCGTCACAAGGAAGCAGAAAAAGTATACTTTTACCTATGCCTGAAATATGGTTCTGGAGTAATAGCCAAAAATTGAAAGGTCATATCAGAGGTCACGGATTTGGCCCTATGGGAGTCCAAAATGTCAAAATTGTCTGATTTTGTTCAAACTGGTCTCAAACTGTTCCTCTTGCAAAACTGTCTGCACAAAGTAATAGTTTAAAGTACATTAGATCAGTTGTTGCTATGGTTACAGGTCAACAAAAACTTTGTGCTATACAGGCACCAATACAATGGTAAATATGGACTTTGTTTTGCCTGTTGCCATGGCAACAATTGACCTGACACACTTAAAAATATCACTTTGTGTAGACACTTTTGCAAGAGGAACAATTTGCGACCAGTTTGAACAAAACCGGACAATTTTGAAATGTTCGACGCCCATAGGGCCACATCCGTGACCTCTGATATGACCTTGCACATTTTTGGCTGTAACTCCAGAACCATATTTCGGATACAGGTAAAAGTATACTTTTTCTGCTTCCTTGTGATGAGAAGAACATGTTCGTCTGGTTTTGAACAAAGTTTGAAATTTCACCCTTTGTTTTGGCCGCCATTTTGTTTTATGCAAATCAACCAACTTTGACAAGCGTACATTTTCCTACATTTTGAATATGTTGTTCGAGAGGTCATCACCAGTTAATTTCAACCAAAAAATCTTGTGTTGCAATTTTGTCCACGTACCCCCATGAATTTTCATAGATTGACTAGTCTATTAAGTATGTACAGCGCTCAGCGGCTTTCTTTGTTATGAGCGCTCAAAACTCTCTCATTATTATTATTATTTCCGACTCCGAAGTACTTATTCATCATTACGTAATGGCCTCAGCTGATGTTCATGAATTTGGTATCAACGAAAAAAACAATCCTATGCTACAGTACTATGACATGTCAATTTTAAGTTCGTAGGGGTGATAACAAAAATACGTTTTTAAGTCTAGAGTTAAGCAGTAAAATTGGAGAATTGTTTCATCAAAATCGAAATTAAGCTGACATGATGAACGTGCTGACTGACACGTTTCTTCAAAAGTTCATTTACTCTGATTTTCTAATATTACAAAACGTTCATATGTAATTATAAGACTTGAATAAATGGTGATAAATGATTTATTAAGTTCAGAGGGCAACATTTGAGCAATAGATATTTCCCTCGATTGTATTTTAGACAGAAAGTGAAAAAACAAATAAATCAGTTATAAATTGATGTTGACATGTTTGTATATGTACACGTAGGATAAATATTTTGAAGAGCAGTTTTAAAAGCGCGACTATTTTGATATAAATTACAAGGGCTCAAAACTGTTGTGGGCAAAGGAAAGAGCACATTTGCTTCATATAGTAGCTCTTATTTACGGTGATTCTGGTTTCTGAAGTTTGTATTTAGGTGAGTATGACTGTTTTCATTTCATTCAATTCCCCAAATATAATGCTTGTTTCTTTTGGTTGCATTGTGGCATTAGGTATATAGTTGATTTGCTGAGGAACTCCTATTACCTAACTAGATATACACTATATGCAGCGCGTTGAGGATGAATATTTGCTCAGGGGACCAACAGCTTAAGCTATATAGAAGTTATTTTATTTTATTTTTTGTTTGGGGGAAACGTATTTTTGTTTATTTGTCTGCTTATATGCTTGATTAGCAGCGTGATGTTTCCTTATTTTTACCCTTACAATTTGTTCCATTGTATATAAGTTGATGCCTCTTATTGTAATTTGCCTCTTATTTCACAAAAGGGATAAGTATTGACTAATAAATTAATAAATCAGCGTAACAACTTGTATATGACTACAACTAAAAAATTTAACATCGGTTATTTATCAATTTCAGTCCTATTTCAGTCACTTGGTTCATACTGTTGGTTCAAAATGTGGTTTGCTCTTGTGCTTTCATTGAGCATTGCACATGTTGCAGTAAGCCTTGCTTCAGCACAAGATGATTCCGACATGGAATTCCTTTGTCGGCCAAGGCCACAGCAACCAACGCTACTTCAACACCCGTGCGGTAAGTAAAAACACTTTGAAGATTACATGTTAACTCCTTTTTATATGCATATCGTCATGCTAAAAAAATGATTACCTGACTAAGATGTTGTGTTCATGTTCTAATTTGCCTAAAATTCAAGTCTGCGACTTGTTGCGAAAAGAAGTGCCTATCTCACTTTATATTCCTGTGTTTCTCACAACATATAATAATATAAATGCCTATCTCACTGTATATTTCTGCCTAACTCCCTACACGTTGTCAATTCGGCAGAAATATTTTTGCTTTAATTTCTCCCTTTATATTCCTGCCTATAAAACTATATGTTATAAAATATAACTGCCCTCTGTTGGAAAGTCTCGTACTATACCAAGAAGATGAACTTTAATTAATGTTTTACATCAAACCTGATGCTACAAGCAATCTTCTTCTTCTTTTTTTTTAATGTCTAAACGCCTTTAAATGTTGACCAAACTTGATCACAACAACACTTACCCTGATCCCAACATGTCATGACCCCAGACTAAGGGTCAAATAGGGGTCACAGGGTCAAAAACATGATTTTCACCAAAAATTTTTTCAAGTCCTTAGGTTTACGTTAAATGATTGTATAGCTCATGCATATTAAGTAGCTCATGGGTCTTAACAAAAGTTGTGCTCATAGGGGTGACCATGGATTACATGGGGTCACACGGGTCCAATATTGATTTTTACCAAAATCATCATAACTTGGTCAAAATAATCCTTGACCCCACCTAAACATATCATATGACCCCTCTGGGTTCAAAGATCACATAGGGGTAACATGGGATAAAATTGTGATTTTTACAAAAAACGTTTTCAACTCATCAGGGTTATGTTGTATGATCGTATAACTCATGTATATTAAAGAGCTCAGAAGTCTTAATAAAAGTTTTACTCATAGGGGTGACTCCATGGGTTATATTGGGTCACACGGGTCCAATATTGGTTTTTACCAAATTCACCATAACTCCAATGGACACTGGCAGATCTTGACTAAACTTGGTCAAAATAATCCTTGATCACATCTAAACATAGCATGCGACCTTTCTGGGGTCAAAGGTCACATAGGGGTCACATGGATCAAAATTGAGATGTTTACAAAAACGTGTTCAACTCATCAGGGTTATGTTGTATGATTGTTTAACTCATGTATATATTGAAGAGCTCATGAGTCTTAATAAAAGTTGTGCTCATAGGGGTGACCCAGGGTTCTTGAGGGTCAAATATTGATGTTTGCCAAAATCACTACAAATCCTAGAGACAATGGCAGATCTTCACCAAACTTGGTCAATATAATCCTTGACCCCATCACAACATGTCATGTGATCCCTCTGGTTCAAAGGTCATATAAGGGTCACGGGAGTCAAAATGTGATTGCGCGAAAAAAAATCAACTCGTCAGAGTAACATTGCATGATCGTTTAACTCTTGCATATTATGTAACTCATGAGTCTTAATAAAAGTTGTGCTCATGGGGGTGACCCTAGGTCATATGAGTTGACGTGGGTCAAATATTGATTTTCACTAAAATCATCATAGCTCCAACACATGACATAATGTCCCCGACCCCGACATATCATGACCCTAGGCTTGGGTCAAAGGTCACATAGGGGTCACATGAGATCTTGACCAAACTGTGTAACAAGATCACCTGCTGCCACCATCCAGAATTTAGAAGCGAGATTATAGGCAAAACAGACTTTCATGATGACTTTTTTGAACAACCTACAGCTTAGTTACTTATGTCATGGGGTCAAAGGTTAATCGAAGTCATTTCCTGTTGAAAAGTGGCAGGGTACGTGTCATCCTGATGACGCCAGCTCTTGTTATAGTATGTTTTTTCAAGAATTATGAGGCTTCGATCCATACCCGCCTTAAATTCAGGGGGAAAGTTCTATACTTTAAATTTGGAATAGATCTATTTTTTTCTTTTGTTCAGGAGAACCAGACTGGCAACTTGTGTTTAAGGCTATAGCCGGTGTTGCCAGTCCTCAAGAATCTGATCAACTCCTCATCGACCCTTACACATTATGGGCCAGACAAGCCCCATACAATGAAGACATTCCAGCGGCAAAACAACTAAATACAAGTTATAGGGGTCATTACAAAAGTTCCTTAGCTCTTAATTGGCAAAGACGAAACATACAAGAGGTAAGTTTTCTTTTAATTTAATGGCATAGGCTAAAATTGTTTCCGATCATTATTAAAAATCTTTAATATAAATTGTTTAAATGAGTGCTAAATTGTTTTCGGCTTGAAAGCAATATATTACTCAATAATTGTTATTCTTTGCAAAAATGGATATCGACTAGTTCTATTATTTTTTAAGGGGCAGCTTCAAAACTCAACCGGCGGTTGTCTGCCGGTTCTGAACGGTTGGCTATTGTTTATTCTAGTAGAACCGCTTAGAACCGGCAGGCAACTGCCGCTTAAGTTTTAAAGCGACCCCTAAGTTAAAACTATATATACCGTTCACACTTCAAAGCTGTCTCAAGTTTGACAACATTGCTTCCTTCATGAAGGTTAAGGTTTCTCTTCTTGATGCGGCAGGGAATGAGCTCATCTACATGATTTTTGACGGAGAAGATTCTGACAGCATGAGTTGGTATTCAAGTGACCGTTTGCTTGCATCGCCTTGGACTGATGTATTGCTTGAATCGCACAACTTTTTCTCCATTGTCGGGTAAGTTTTGTCTCTAATTTAAAAAGGAAAAGATATTTCGGTAAATGCAATAGATAATTAATATCTATTAACATGCAGATATACAATAGATTAAATAAAAGTTCAACATAACAAAACCAGCATTTGAACTTACAATGACGGTTTCGAGTGTCATATGTGACCCGTCATATCGAAAGGTACCCAAAAATTGTTTGTTTTTTTGTTTATTGTTGTGTTTTTTGGGGTTTTTTTGGTCTCATCTGAAATATTTTTTGCTTTAAAATGACACCTGGATTTCGGTTATTGGATAATCAATTGAAAGTTACATTCAAATTTGTAAAAGGCATCGGGCTGATTAAGAAAACTATAGTTGTGAGAAAATAGAGTTGAGAAAAAGTTTCTGCACAGGTAAAACTTGAATTGAGAAGGGATTTTTATCTCAATTTTTAAAAACATTTGTCATATGTTTTGGATGTTGGAACCTAATTAATATGATAGAATACATTTCAAAGGTAAGTTTCTGATGATATTAGAAATTCGACCTTGGACGTGATTTTTGACCATGCTGAGCTTCAATGGCCCGTATCTCGTAATTCACTATGCTGACCTTGCAATACACCCTGATGTTGAAACATCCCCATGGTCTACATGACTGAAGCCGCGTTCAGACGGTCGGACTTAAGTTGCTTATGACCGGTCATAACTTGTGTCGGTAATACTGCCCTACCATGACAAAAGGAAGTAAGTGACATTTTTTACGAAATGCTGTTTTATAATTTCCGCCAAACAAAAGTAGGAGTCAGTTAGGTCACCAGAAAATCAAAAAATTTCATTTTGGAAACTTCAGCCACGTTCAGGCGGTCGGACATAAGTTGCTTGTGACCGGTCAGAAGTTGTGTCGGTAATAGCGTCGGACATAAATTTGCAGTGAGAACAATAGTCGGATTTAACTCTATCGGGTATAGCGCGACTTATATCCGACGAATTTATACCCGATGAAGACCAGACATAAGTCCGGTCATAAGAATGCAAATGAGGGTAATGAGCTTTATTCCGTTGTTGAGTACCCTGTTATATGTGCGGCAGAGCATGCCATTGTATTCAATTGGCTCATTTGCATTCTTTGGAGTAGAAAATGATAGCGCTACCAGTTGTTACCGGTAAATTCAGTCTCGAAGTGTTACGTGTAATCCGATTATCACCCTAAGTTCACGCTTTCTGATTTTGAACCATGATCGAACTGATCACCATATAAAAGTATAGCATACACCGATGTCAAGGAATGTGCGTAAACCAGTTACTGGGGAAGTTACATAACCACTACGATACTGAATAAAACAGCATTTCGTAAAACATGTCACTTACGTCCTTTAGTCGTGCTAGGGCAGTATTACCGACACAAGTTATGACCGGTCATAAGCAACTTAAGTCCGACCGTCTGAACGCTGCTTGAGTTTTAGTACAAAGAAATGTGCCTTTAACCCTAGTTCTACGAAGTGGGCTTGCATCAACCCTCTACCGACATTGTTTTCGCGAGACGATTTGGTGTATCTCTAAGTTTATCCTTTCCGCTTATTCTAGCGGGAAAAAATGACCCTACCACCTTCAGGGGATGCAGTGTCCGTTCAAAGTTCGGAGGTCGGGGGAGTTGTAACTCCGTGATTCTGAAAATGTACTTTTTAGTCATTTATATAGCAGATATTCATTTCAAACTTGGTATTTAGGTAAAACTAGTAATTTCTACAATATTTAGCAAAACAAAACCGCATGAAAATCGAATTCTTACGATTTTTTTAGAAAATTTTGATTTTTGCCTTTATTTTCCATACAAATGTCGATTTTTCACATGTTGGTAATTATGACGTTACAGTGATGTCATGCATTTACGGATGACCTTGATTTTGGTATCAATGGAAAGAGGAGACTGATTACTATCCATTACATACGGAGTTCAGGGGTCTCGCTATAAACAAAATAGAGGGGTTGCAACAACCCCCGCCCCTCCGTATGATATGTTTGTGAAAATCGCTCGGTATAACAAGGATTAACTAATCATTTTGTTGTCTAATGTAGTCTGAAAGAGATATTTTTG
The DNA here is from genome assembly GCA_000969725.1 of Ophiothrix spiculata. NCBI lineage: Eukaryota > Metazoa > Echinodermata > Ophiuroidea > Amphilepidida > Ophiotrichidae > Ophiothrix > Ophiothrix spiculata. The sequence goes on along the minus strand of JXSR01S023936.1, from coordinate 38,208 downwards.
ATGTTCTCATTGTAAATGAGCTGCAATTAACATCTCATTTCAAGTATTTCTAAAGTTTGTTCACTTCTTAACAGGGACAACAATCATAAACGGCGTTGGTATATAAACAAAAATTATGGAGGGTGTACCGTTGATGCTGGATGGTTCAATGTCGTTGGAAAAATTCCCGGATCCTGCTCCTGGGAAAACGTTGGTAGTGACACTAAACCAAAGTTTCTCTACAGTAAACTGAAAACCAATACCAACTGGAGTACTGAAGCAAGTAAGAGATTTATGATTTATCTTGGACTATTATAGGGACCATAAAATGTAAGTCGTTATTTGAAACGAAAATGAATGATATAGAGTTAAACTTAAAGAATAATTTGAAATCAGCATTTTCCTACTTAATAATAAAAAATATTAAACTTCCAAATTACACCAGTAAGCGAATTTTTCAGTTTAACCATTGAGGTACTTAATGACGTCATTGTTATAACGCATTTGTTGATTGTGTTTGGTATATCAAAATAATCAGGGACGGTATTATACAGTAACGATCTTCCCTTTAATAGTTTAATTGATCCCAATTTGTATCTTTCTTTTCAGATGTTGGTGAAGCTGACATATTTGCTATATTTGTGAAGATGAAATCGAGATATTAGGTAACCAATTAGGTTCATCAGCTTCACGTCAAGACGAAAGGATATTGTGCAGCCATTAAGATATTAGATATATGATAATATCGTAATTGATATTGCAAATATTACAGCTTTATAAACCTTACGCTAATTGAGGTCTACTTGTAGCTAATATTATTTTTTTTTTCATTTTGTTTTTCGCCAGAACCGTAGTATTAAGGGAAAAAAAGGCTTAGGAGCTCTTATTAGGTCAAGCCATTCATTTCAGAAGGTCATTCGAGATAAAATCTGAGAAAGGAAGTAGAATTAAGTTCATCCAAGGTCTTAACACTTTCACCGTTGATCTCTCATGGACAAAACTTGCACCATGGTTTACGTTAAACAATTATAACAATGCCCTATATTTGGGAAGGGCCCTTTCCACAGAAAATTATGTTTTAATCCAGCAAAAACCAGCTTTTTATTCGACCACATAAGCAGGTTTTCAGTCATACGAGAAGTATTTTCCAAACAGAAATTGTGAACTCACTACCAAAATGTTACACAGAAATGTCAGAAACGTTACCAAACCAAACAAAAAAATGAAATCCCACTACTTTAATGATATATTTGTTAATATGTTGATCATCATCTATGAAAAGCGCAATACAAAATTCGCTAAAACAGAGAATTTTTACTTACAAGTCATTTAGGGCAAAGAACTATATCTGTGCGATGTCACAAAGTTAATGAACGTTTCATTAACTTTATTCAGAATTTTGGCCATTAATTTAATTTCTAAACACCTTCATTATCTTGACCCCACCAGTGGCCACCATTATCAACAATAAACTCGTGAATAGAATGGTTATGCTAGGTTCTGCAGCCATTTAAAGTTCCTTTGGGATCGCCCAAAGTGGTATCCATCCGGGCGTAAGTTAGAAAAGATAGATGTGCTTCCTACGTAGCACATATGTGATGGCTCATCCCGAAATAGGGGACTTTCCAGACGATATAAATTTGATTTTTTTTTTCATCTTATCTGTTGCGGCATTTTCTAAGCTAAAAAATGTCACCTTACTATTGAAATTGGTCAAGATGATCAGATTTTACAACAGAAAATCTGCTGGAAATTTTTATTATTTTCTTTATTTTTCGCGGCCTATTTTCACCTGTTTCTTGGAACTGAGACGAGTATACCAAAGAGATAAGCAGCAACACATCAGTGTTTTGTTACGCAGTCATCCATGTCTGTTTCCCTTTTATGATGGTAATTATCAAACTAGGCTGCACCGTGAGCCACATACGGCAGCTATCAATTAAAAGTTCTAATAGTTAATCTGAATTTGTGCTGTATTGAGTGATTTTGTGCTTTAATTCATCGTTAAACCATCAAAACTCCATATTTGCAAGCTGTTTAGTTCAAAAATTCAAACAGTTTACTAAGTCATAAATACATTCCGTGCTGCAAATATATCACCCGAAGCGTAGCCTACGTTCATCCACTGACAGACTTCTTGTGATACCCCGTGTCAACTTGAAGTCTGCTGGTGAACGTTCCTTTCGTTACTCTGCCTCCGTTGAATGGAATGCTCTCCCTAAGCCACTTCGCTTCATACCTACTTTGGCTCAGTTTAAACAGAAATTAAAAACCCACTTCTTCATTCAAGCCTTTCCTGAATGTAATTAGTTGTTCCTGTTTTTGTGTTCATGTTTGTGTTTCTTTGTGCGCCCTGAGGTCTGTACAGACGATTTTGCGCATAATAAGAACCATTT
>JXSR01S023936.1:17603-28121 GCA_000969725.1 Ophiothrix spiculata | reverse complement strand
ATATTTGAAATTGTTTTAAGCCCTTAAATTTGGAACCAAATATGTGACCCATCATATCAAAAGGTACTTTAAGGGTCCCAAAATGAAAATTGATATTTTAGTCTCATCTGAAAGATTATAAATTAAGTTTTAAAATGACACCATGCTTTTGGTTATTGGATGTTCGATTGCAATGTTATATCCAAATTGGTAAAAGGCATTGGACTGATTCAGAAAACTATAGTTCTGAGAAAATTGAGTTTAAAGTTTCTCAACTGGTACAACTTAAATGGAGAAAGGATTTTTATCTCAGTTTTTAAAACATTTGTTTCATGTTTTGGATGTTGAAACCTGACTAAAAGAAATTCGACCTTGGTAGTGATTTTGACTATGCTCATCTTTAATGGCCTGTATCTCGTAATTTACTATGCCGACCTTAAGGTACCTTTAGATATGACGGGGCACATATATTCTGCTCTGAATTATTCACTTCATATCCTTAATAAATATGACTTAATTCATCAGTTATCTATGTGATTGAAATCTATTAGTTATGTGTTGTCACACTTTATAATTATATGGCCGTTCCCTCCAAGTTAAGTATCAACGTTGAATCGGGTCTAAGATACCTTTGTAACATTTCAATATAGGGAAACAAACATACATCCACCTATTTAGATTCATATCACCTTTAAGCATGAACATGAAAAACACTCCCAGTTTTAAAAAATTATCAGATCATATGTTAAGTGATTAGAGGTGCGCATATGCCACATGCCGATGCCATTATCGATGTACTTGTAGTTCTTATTCTTTTCTGGAAAGAACTCTTTAATATTGTAAGCAGGATGTAAGGACTGTTTTGTGTCAAATTAATAGGTAATTGCTTACTTACATTAAAATTAAACATGCTTGAATTATACTATGTTATACGATTTTAATTAAAGTCTTGCATTGTTTAAAGCTACCCACTCCAGCATTAATAGAATTGCTGATTAAACTACTAATGGGTTGTTCTAGATTAACAATTGTGCATGGGTTGTTCTGTTCTAAATTAATAATTGTGCATTGCATATTAAAGTGTAAGTTTAAATGTCAAATCAAGAAGCATTTGATCTTGGAAGATATACTTATTTAATTTCAAGTTCAATTTGTTTTCATATTACATTACAAGCAATGGTAACAACAAGTGATAATGAAATCGTCCAGCCTTTTAAAATGTCATATACCGCTGGGAGCCATTCCACGTTCACCACAACCCTATTTTTGTAAATTGAGGGGCGTTGAAGGATCATTTTGTGCTCAAGTTGGTTTCAAGACATTCAATCACCTGCTTATCACTCTAATACAGATAAACATTCCATATGGCCACTCAACTTGAGTAGAGAAGTGACCAAGGCGGGGTAAAATCAAATTTGACCTAAAATTCATGTTCTTGACCCATTTTTGTTGTTTCCCCCTTACCAGTACATGAGAAAATTTGTCATATTTGGAGTTCAATTTCACACCCAACAAGATTACCTATCAAATCTGACCAAAAGCAACATATGTTAACAGATATTATCATCATAAAAAACGACCTTTACATAAAAAAGTGGTACAAATATTTTTAGTCCAACTTTATGAGCAACCGTGTAGATACGGATGCCATCAAGAACGAAGAGCGTGTAGCTGATAACACCCAAAGATGGTTACAAGAAGGCAAAAAAAAAGGAATTTATGAATGAATAGGAAATACTTATCAAATTAATTTCTTCATTTCAATCTTTATTTCATAAAATTTACATATAAACGAAAAAGTAGATATAATTGAAAAGTTAAAACAGATAAAGCCAGACATGAGGATTGGGGAAAATCGTAAAGACGATTTCAATACCTCCGCAAGCATAATACAGACAATTACATTTCTGTGCATGAACATGTATTTTGGCGGCCATTTGGACCCTATTATGGGCGCCATTTTTGGATTTTAAACATGTTAACAGCCTAATTTGGGGACAGATATATCTATTGTAACTCTCAAAACCACTTCCTATTAATTATTATGAACTAGTGGGTGCTTAAAGCTGTTTTTAAAATACATTTTCATGCACAAAAATGGTTCAAAGCAAAATTAAAACAGCATCAAACACACTTTATGTCCAAAAAAGTTGATAGAAAATGACGTTGAGAGTTAAAACAGATATATTTGTCCCTAAATTAAGCTGTTAACAAGCTAAAATTCCAAATAACGCCTGTACTAAGATCCAAAATGGCCGCCAACATGTGTTTTAATGGGTTAAAGGACTTTAAAACACCATCAAACACACTATATGTTCAAAGTATTTGATAGCAAATGACTTTGAAAGTTACAACTGATACATGCGTCCCAAAATTAGGCTATTAACAAGCTGAAAATTCAAATCCATTTTAGCGCATTAAAATGTATTTTGGCGGCCATATTGGATCTCAGTACAGGCGTTATTTGGAGTTTAAAGCTTGTTAACAGCCTGATTTTTAGTGATTTGGGGACAAATATATCTGTTATAACTCTCAAAGTCATTTGCTATCAAATATTTTGAACATATAGTATGTCTGATGCTGTTTTAAAGTTCATTAATCCATTTTAGCGCATTAAAATGTATTTTGGCGGCCATATTGGATCTCAGTACAGGCGTTATTTTGAGTTTTAAGCTTGTTAACAGCCTGATTTTTAGTGATTTGGGTCAAATATATCTGTTGTAACTCTCAAAGTCATTTGCTATCAAATATTTTGAACATATACTATGTTTGATGCTGTTTTAAAGTTCATTAATCCATTTTTAGAGCATTAAAACGTATTTTTGATCTCAGTACAGGCGTTATTTTGAATTTTAAGCTTGTTAACAGCCTAATTTGGGGACAAATATATCGGTTGTAACTCTCAAAGTCTTTTGCTACCAAATATTTTGAACATATAGTGTGTTTGATGCTATTTTAAAGTATTTTAACCAATTTTTTCCACATTGAAACATGATTTAGCGGCCATTTTGGATCTCAGTATAGGCGCCATTTAGAAATGTTTAGCTTGTTAACAGCCTAATTTGGGGACAAATATATCTGTTGTAACTCTCAAAACCACTTTCCATTAATTATTTTGATTTTATAGCGTGCTTGCTGCTGTTTATAAGTCATTTTCACCCATTTTTGCACACTAAAACATATTTTGGCGGCCATTTTGGTTCTCGGTATTGGCGCTATTTTGAATTTTGAACATGTTAACACCATATTAAGGGGACATATGATCTTATTGTAGCCCTGTATGTCATGTACTGTTGATTATTTATGATAAATGGCATTTCAAAGGATATTTTTATCAATTTCAGTTCAAATACGCTATTTTGGCGGCCATTTTGAATTTGAAACATGCATATGATCGTATTGTAAGCCAAATGTGTTTCTTACAGCTCCAAAAGCAGTTTCCCTCTCAAAATGTTTGACATAAAGTGGTTTATGAGTTGTTTTAAAACTATAATAATGAAAATATAGCATTTTGGCGGCCATTTTAAAAAGCTTCGAAAATTACATTTTCCCCGCCATTTTGGTGAGGTGCATAGGAGCTCATTTTTTTTTAAATACCACTGACCCTTGCTAAATCCACTGAGAAACTTTGGCATGCTCAAAATTGTCAGTGAACCTCTGAAAATGACTCTACTGTTGTGTTGTGTATGTCAACTTATTTTGACACCAAAGTTATCTAAGGTAGCCTTGTTTAATAAACTAGCCTTGATTAATACACACCCACACAAAGGAGTTAAATAACATCAAAATAAAAAGAACAGAAATAATAAATCACATCCTACCGACCCAATTTCCAAATGTCATGCATTACTTTAAGATAAAAGTTACATTGTAAAATTAATACACACAATTTTAATAATGAAATTTTTAGCTATAAAAATGATCTCCGATCCAAAACTTGATTTAAAGTTTAGAGTAAATGAATTCCTTTACGGTACAGTAAAGGAATTCATACACCGTAAAGGAATTCATACCCCATAAAGGAATTACAACCTTTCCCTAACTGATTAAGATCCATCAAAATTACCTGCTTAAATACCATGAAAAGACTGTATTTGGTTTCGTGTATATTTTGCAGGTAAGTTACCGTATTATTACAGATTCCCAAGGTTGGTATCAAAATAATACATTAATTTTGACAAATCAAATTTTGCAAACAATCCAACACTACTGATTCTTACAATAAAAATACAAGAACTACTATTTAGATATATCTATTCAAGCAAGAGAACTTGACAATATCTGATCATTTTAAAAGTTTGATCCCAGTTTACCCTTAAGGCTACAGTCCCTAAATGGGTGCCATTTTTGCCAACGGCAACTTAACTGCAACTTTTTACCTACTTACACATATCAGAATAATACAATTTTTGGCGTACATATGTAATAGAGTCTCTAGTTTATACATGAGACGTCAGTAGTGATTTCACGTCCATTATCAAGGTCAAAATTACGTCAATAAACTACTTCGAAAAATTTACACCTTTTTCGCCGAAACTTTAAAATTTTATGATGTTCGAACGATTCGCCTGTTTTCAAATTTTGACAGATTGTAGGCTTGATACTGTTTATTGAATTACAAATAATATTTTATAAATTTGTTGTGTTGATTTTGAATGATAATGTAACAAACCCGCGTTGTTTTGCTCGAAAAACCGGGCGTGAATTATGACTCTGAGTTCGCCCTGTTTGAGCTGTGAATAGCCTGATTTTAGTATCTACATTATCTACATTTTGTCTGATATACGCATTCGCATAATTTACTTACAAATTGAGCATTCCAATGAGGCAAAAATTGCAATTTTTATGTAAACAAAAGAAAAATACGGCATTCTAATGTTTATGTTTTAGATTTTAGTTCACCATCTCAACAATGCCTTGATAGCTCAGCGGTAAAGCGCTCGCCTCGTAATGCATGAGTAACCCCTGCCATAATCCTTGGTTCGATTCCCCGCAAAGGCAGTGGAAACTATTTATCTTTTCATGATTGAAAAATAGTAAGGATTCACATTTTCCTGAGCATAGGGATTCCTCGTACCCTTAACGAGGCTACTACCGATCTAAAACCAGCAAAGAAGGATAATCTAACTATAGGAGCAAATAATACCAAGTAAAGAGCAACATTATTTAAAACTATCAATAGGGATGTCAATTAGTATATAAAAATCCGTGCTGGGTTGAAATTTACGTTCAAGTACCTTCACTGTAGACTCTTCGTTGAGGGATTTAATAATGTTTAAAATAATTAAAAATGTAACTATTTAAAAAAAAATGAGTTTCTTTTAATACTGAGGGGTTCCTTTTAGTTTTTAATCATAAAACAAGTATATTACAGTTGATTGAATGTTCGTATGTTTTTCATAAATGAGCAGCTCCGTGTGAAAAGTGGACCACAGGTCTCTGTTCAAACTCAAATTAAGCCCCGTCCTGCGGTATATTGCGTTGTATAAAAATGCATTTCGCGATGTGATTCACTCACTTTTAGGCAAAAAGTAAACAACTATTTTGAAGGAGATATATCCATTGCTCTATTTATGAAGAACACTTTTTGGAAATCACCTTCACTACTTCACAGCAGTCGATCAAAACCCCAGACCACCGCCCAAGTGGGAGATCTCTCAATACTTTTGTAATCCCTGGATGACAAAGGACATCTCTGAAAAAAGTGTCTCACATCATTACAACCGGTAGATTTTCGTGATCAAAATGGTATATTTGTTGACTTTCAACAACGAATGAATCACTTCGCGAAATACACTTCAATCCCAATACTACGCCACGATCTCCTGTGTGTTTTATAGACCCCCGCAAGCACGCGAACAATCGTTGCCCTGTTTGCAGCTACTATCGGCACAAACATTGGCTGGACATTGCAAAACACGCCAAAATTTTCTTTCGTCTTTTTGGATGGTATCAGTTAAAATAATTGTGAATTTGGTTCAACATGTTCAAAATCAGAATGTTACTCACATGCACCCGTCTTTCATGATATTAATCCAGTAACAATCAGTAAAATATTGTAGAATAAGTAATCTTAATGGTCACGGGAGTAAGAACGGTTACTGTAGTTGCCAATATTTTCCGCACCTTACTGGTTTAACGTCATTGGCTGTGCCGTGTTGTTTATTTACCACACTCCCGTTGTACACCTTGTCAAATGGGTCCATTTGTTGAAATTGAACAAATGACCTCAAATTTGGGTGGATATTTTCAATACGAAGTTAGACATGGGATTTTTTTTTACTCTTAGCTACTGTCAGGCCCTGGTAGAAGAAATTTTTTTTAAAACAAATCAGTTTCTTAGTTTGTTTGTCATTTTCACACGCCCCTAAATTCCTTATGTTGACATTTTTTCTAATTTACCCCTATTTGTAGCTCAAATAGCGCCAAATTTTTCAGACAAAATATTTAATATCTCTGGAACCGCTTGACCCACAAATGTGATCTTGGTGTCATTTTACTTTGGAAACAGAGTACAATTCGAATGTGTCATGAAAACAAATTGAATAGGAATTTTCATTTTCCCGTTGATATCCCTACTATCAATAAACCATCAATGCAACATGTATCTAAGAAGTTCTTGGTATTTCTAGCATCATTTTACGAGCACAATATTCAGTTCAGTGTCATCAATACATGTTTTCAATCACATTTTTGTTAGCCTAACCCATTTGTGTGTGATAATTGAAAATCCCTCTTGTAGGATATCGGGACAGTTTTATCGAGACGTTACTTGTTTGTTTTTATAGATTGTTTTGTTAAAACTGATGAAACTCTACGTCTATCTTGAAACCGCTAAGCAAACAAAAAATATTTAGTGAAATAGTCGAGTAGGCTGATTCAAAATAAGCTAAATTAAGGCGAGCAGAAGGGTTAGTTTCCTTTATGCTACCTTTGTTAAATATACATGTATATTAAACAAATTGTGATCTGAAATATAATGGTTTTTTAATTGATTGATTTTATTATTATTTCTTTTAAAATTACAGATATAGTTAAAACACTGCACATTTTCATACGTACAAATTAATAAATAACAAGTAATACAAATTGCAAAATTGCACCAATTACACGATTTCTTATCAGAAGGCCATGTTTCAACATGGTGTATTGCACATTATTCATTAATGATATATCATAAAAATCGCACTGACTAAATACACTAACCCTTGAATTAAAGCACAACAAAAATAGGGAGTTACTGCAAGAATTAACCTAGGCTTACTTATTCAAATTCAAGAGACTCATATATTAAGGCACAGGACTGTTTTGAAATCTGTTGGTCATGGCAAGCAACTGATCTTCTTATTGTTCTATAAGAGGCGGCGATGACACCCCCCCCCCCTCCTGGTAGGAGGGATTTGAAAACTGGTTCGATTGGATTTGAAAAGCCCTTCAGCAAACCTAAGACAGTGTTCCTCCCTCCTACCGGAGACAGTGTCAAGCTTACAAATATCCAGTGCATTTTCATAGGACGGGTAATTTTGGCATAGGATGATTCTGCAGGCTCTTTTGTGAGTAGATTCAATTTCAATGGACTGACTAGCTGAAAATTAAATGCCTAATTGCCAAACCACGTCGGCGTACTCAATAATTGGTCTGACGTACCCACTGTATACAACACTGAGCTCTTCTTTACAACACTGTCCACCTGGACATCCCATCTAAGGTTATTTTGAAGCCACAGACCCAAAACCTTAGCTTCAGTGACGTAAGCCAGTGGTTGAGTTCCAACTCTTAAGTCGCGTTAAGAGTTGTGATGGGGTTTGCCTTGCAAATGCAATTTGGAGTGCTTGGCACTTACTAGGAATTAATTTCAAATTATTATCGGAAGCCCATTAATCATCAAGATCTTCTTGTAAAGCACTGATCTGTTTTCCATCATAAGTATCAGCAAAACTTAAATCATCAACATACTTCAAGCATTTACAACAGAATTAAGAGCAGCATCATTTATCTAAATTTGAAAACCAATCTGGCCTATTTTTATATGCCCTGGGGAACGCCAGCATATAATTCAACCTAATCTGAAAGGACATTATTATACACACTGTAGGCGGTTGCGGAGAAAGTCGCAAATCCAAGGAACGATGGACCTACGAACTCCAATGTCAATGATCTTAGGCACGGTTCCCAGTTCATGACGGAATGTCTTCCGACGTACGAAAGGGCTTGACGCAAGTGCCATGACGAAATGTATTTTGAGTCATGATGTATAAATATTAGGAAAAACGTATAACGTCCACCATTGAAGCGGTCTTTATAATGAAAGAGGTCCTGGCGAAATGTTTCTGCACCATTCAATCAACTATAATGCATGTATCTTTGAATCACGACTCAATATTTTTCTGCATCATGATGCAAGACAATTACGTCAAGCCCTTTCGTATGACTCAAGAGCTTTCGTCATGAACTGGGAACCGTCCCTTACTAATAAGAAGGGTATGATCAACGAGATCGAAAGCCTTTGAGAAGTCAGTTAGTCCCACCGTTCCAATGTTGCGACTCTTTTCCGCACCCTGAAACAGAAAATGAAGCAATGTATCTAAATAGTGAGAGGTTGAAACACCTTTTACATTGCCAAATTGCCGCAAATTAATATTGTGCTCAATATCATCCAGCAGCCACTTAGTAACAAACCCTTCTGCAACTTTAGCAAATATTGAGGTAAGTGATACCGGTCTGAGTTTATCAATACTATAGTTGGTGGATGCTGCTTCGGTATAGGGACAACAACTGCTTGTTTCCACAATGTCCTCCCCCATATGAAAAATTAAGAATATCACAGAATGGAATACTCAACTCATTAGCAAATTCCTTTATTAGTTTTGTTGGAATTTGGTCAGGGCCACTGGTTTTATACGATTTTAACTTAGAAAGCTCAGCATAAACATCCCATGGGTATAATTGAGGGATATCATTTTAGCTGGCAAATAAGAGGGGAGGTGGTTAAAATCAAGCGGCTCAAGATCCTCAGAAACTTTATCGACGCTTTTAAAATCCGAAGCCTCAACACCTTGGATGTTTATGCTGAAGTTAGATTTGGTAGCATTAGTCACAGTTCTTATTTGACTATGCCATTTTCTTGGCTCAGTTTTTTGCAAGTCCCTGATTCTGTTTGTACAATAGCTTGTCTTGGCCTTTTTAATTGCTCTTTTTACCATGTTCCTAAGTTGACGTCACCACTGGAGGTCCTTCTTGGCAAAAGCTGCTTGACGTTATCTTATGAGCGACTTGATACTGGAGGTTAACCAAGGCCTGTCATTATTATGCAACTTGGTGTTTTTTTCAGCATTGCATAAAATCTATCCATTTTGTTTTGTGTATCACAGGCCTCAAATACCTGATGCCAATCTTGGACTTGTGCCCACACACCAAATGTGGATGCCAGTCATCCATTGAATGATATCTACAGATGGTTGAAGCTCGTAGCATAAGTTAGAAAGCTCACCTATGTTGGACTCGACCGTAAACCTCTTATGTGAACATCAATGTTTATTTGTTCTTTTTGTAGCAAGACTGAGAAAGGGTGGAAGGGTTGTCCCTACACCCCAGAAACACACATTTGTCAGGTTCGGTGGGTATGTACACTATAAATACCACAATTCAAGTTTAATAAAAAAAAAATACCATATTCATGCCCTTTTCCCCCAACTATGGTCATACGATAGCCATATTTGGGCATAACTGTAACATTTTCAGGATTTTAACCCACTAAGCGAGATTTTTTTGGCCAGGAGTATGCGCAAGTTAAAGGTCTGCAAGAATCTATCAAAAGCTCATTTTTGAAAAAAATGGTCTCTTAGCCGTTTTGCAGTTCATATTTTGCTCTTCATGTATTACTGATCTTTGAACGCATTTATCTCAGTTATACATTTTACTTCCTGACAACATTTGACGGACCATAACTTGACTAGAAATCGAATGACGTTCATTGAGGTGTCATTTGGATCCTTATAATATGTTCTTTGCAAATATTTAAAAAAAAAGTGAAAATGGCAAGAAGCTGCATTTACGCCTCGTATGAGATTGATGGTCTCAAATGTTAAAAATAAAAAACACAGGATGTAGATCTTGAGAACCGAGAATCTTGTGATACAAATGTTTAGCAAAAGTTTAAAAAACAAATGCCAAGAATGTAAAGAAAGTGAATTATAGAATGATTTACTGTACACATGATCATAAGTCATGACTTGGTCAGAAAAAGTGTAACATGCCACTAAATGAGAAAATCATCACAAATTTGAATATTTCGCAACACATGATTTAATAATTATGTACATTTTAAGACCATTAAGGGGGGAAAGCACATCACTCATTATTGCATTTTTGCAAATTTATTTTGTACCATAACTTTTGAACAAAGAGCTTTAAAATAACATTTTTTGAAAAAATGACCTAGGAATGGGTATTTTAATTTTAAACACCCACTCGCATGTTGCGTCTTTTTTACTTTTTTGGATTTTGGCCAATTTTTTGATTTTCATCCCAAATAAGGTC
>JXSR01S023933.1:2814-14491 GCA_000969725.1 Ophiothrix spiculata | reverse complement strand
CATTATTACCACTAACACTTCTAATGATACTAAAATTTCGGGACTGTGTAAGGAAAACTTGTTGGGATGGTATTTTCATGTCCAAATCCCCTCCAAAGTGTTATACATGTACATTTTTAAGATAAAAGTTCTGATTAACATGACACGGATAATTGGATCAGATTAAATTACCCAAAAAAAAGCCCTTTGGAGCCTTTTAACATACAATAATTTGTTTCCCTCCATTTTCTCTCAAAAATAGCGCCAAAGTTTATTTTTATTATTTGTTTTTATTAATTCAATGGACACAAATATCTAAAATCATTTTGATAATTGATTTACCGTTTCCCACTTTATTGTATATAAAATGAGATCGATACGTGAGATAGATGGCTTAAGTAAAAAAGGCGCAAATGTTAGAAAATGTATCGTTCTAACGTTTGACCATGTTAGCGTCAAAACAATTCATGAATTTAAAACAAGACCAGACATTGTTACGTCAAAACAAAGTGATTTTGTCTTTGTTTTCCTTCAATGAATAACGTTAAGTGTTTCACCAGATTTTGTTGATAAGAACACATTAATAAAATTATTTCCAGAATGACTTTGTCATGACGGTTTTCTGGTAAAATCTGAGATGGATAAATAATTGATTCAAATATGTATGTTCGGCAAGCTATATACATGTATACTACTATTGAAAATGTTGCTGTATATACTTCATGGTAAGTTGGTAAGTTACCATTGATTCAAATGACACGAGGCAAAGATTTTTTGCAAAGACTATTGATAATTTCTTTAATCATGTTAATTGGTCGTAATATTTAAATGCCGTTAAATGAAGTTTATTGCGCCAAGAGTAATGACAAACTTTTGATCCACACAGGCATTTATTTTATCCAGAATAGTACGTAATCTTCAGTACTGTCTTATTTATCTTGTGAAAGCAACGCGGAAAGAAATAACAATGTTTGATATCAACATTACACCTGAGTGTCCTCTCAGATCTCTCTCTCTCTAAAAAGTATGAAACGAACATAAACCCCTTCATGACTGTGTGGGAGAGAGAAGTGATTCCTATTTATATTGCTATTATACAATTTCAAACATCAAGGCATCTGAGAGAACTTGATCTTACATTTTCTCTATTTTACATTACAAATGACAGCAGGTAGGTCCTTTTACATTTGAATTTCCTTGTTTCAAACATTTCATCACATTACGATTATAATCATCGACTTAAATATAGTCTAATATTAATTTCTAATGTATGTAATTATTAAGTTACTAAGTATACAATTTTGGATAAAAGCGCATACATGTGATATGTGTCAATCTCTTTTCAGAAGAAAATGTGGCTCTGAAAAGAGCCGTTGTTTTATGTTTAAGATAAACAATTTACTTGGAAGTGGTGTACTTGGTGACAGCCTTGGTACCTTCGCTGACGGCGTGCTTGGCCAGCTCACCGGGCAGAAGAAGACGAACAGCGGTTTGGACCTCACGGCTGCTGATGGTTGACTTCTTGTTGTAGTTTGCCAAACGGGAAGCTTCACCAGCGATGCGCTCGAAGATATCGTTGACAAAGCTGTTCATGATGCTCATGGCCTTGCTGGAGATACCAGTGTCTGGGTGCACTTGTTTGAGCACCTTGTAGATGTAGATACCGTAGCTCTCCTTGCGCTTACGGCGCACCTTGCTTCCTGCTGGACGGCCCTTGGCCTTACCAGCCTTCTTTGCTCCCTTTCCGCTTGTCTTGGGTGGCATGTTGATTTTAGGTATCTTCAACTAAGAATGACAAGCTACAGATCGGTCGGCGATATTTATACATTTTGATATGCAAATGAAGGATCCAACGGTGTCACGAAAGAGAATAAATTAATTGATGAGCATTGATGAAACTTGCCCCAAATTGATCGTTGATATGGTGCAAATAACAGAGTTTTCCCGCGTTGTTGCAAATGAGAATCAGGTATTGACATTATTGATCAACTATGTGCACTATTGATCATTATCACAGGCAAACTTTGCTGCCTCTTTTTACCATGCTGTTAGATTGTTTAAACAATCAAAACAAATATCAGTCCTTTTAAGAGCCACCATTTATTCAGAAAAGAGAATTGACAATTTCATAATGCATGATGGTCAGACATTCTATTCTTAAGGTATTTATCATATAGCACTGAATCACAATACATAGATTCTCTCTAGTTAGAAATGGTGTTTCCAGTTATATCATGCTGTGATTGCTACACAATTTTGTTGAATTAGCATTTACTAATACTATTTCAGTAAACCCGTTCGTTGATAGATACATTAAAAGGACATTCACTATATATCGATATGTATTCATTGATTTAAATGTTATCAATATCATCATCATCATCATTGATCATGTTGATTTCCTCACGAACACTCGCTAAAGTAGGCGGGAAAAATGTATCCCAACTATGTGCTACGTCCAAATATTTCATTGAAATATAATCATCTGATGAATCTACAATAAAACACGAAGTGTCCCCAATATGGCATGTTGGATCTGACATATCTAGTGTTTTTTATTTTATCTGGTAACACATGTAAACATAGTAGGAAATACTTCCAATGTTAGTAAATTTCTATAGAATGAGAATGGATTGGAGTGAAAGTGTATGCTAAAAGGATGTATCTGCTTTTGTTTATAAGTGCACATACTGCGTTTTTACTTTGTGGGGCAGAGATGTCCTTTGAGAACATCATCCGTGATGCTGTTACATACTGCGAGCACGCCAAGAGAAAGACCGTCACTGTCATGGACGTCGTCTACGCTCTGAAACGCCAGGGACGTACTCTGTACGGATTCGGAGGTTAGATTGTCTATGCAATAAACAAAACAAACCGGTGTATTTCATTACACCGGCCCCTAAGGGTCACAATATTTTCTAAATAGCAATCGGTGACTGATTATAGCCATGCCTTGCCCTACGTGTGTAATACAGGGTAGCTTTTTTTAATCTAAAGTTACGCGATTATGTTTAATTCAAATTCAGTTGGTTATAGTGGACTGAGATAAACCAACACTTAGGCCTTATCTTTCGATTAAAACATGCGCTGTTAAGTTTGCCTTTATTTTTTTGGATGAGAATAGTTAACATTAAGAACTCATCCTCATAATATCCAAATATTTTAAGTTTTACGTACAGTAAATAGAGTACAATGAAACATCATGACAAAAATACACCCAATTATTTCATCTAAAATATGATCAATACAAATGAGCTAGCTGATCAATATTGTTACTTGAAAGTTAAATTTAATATTTTTGTTGTATCAATTAGTAATGGCTTGTATATTAAAAGGCCATCGATTGACGAAAATCCCGCTTTATATTTGATAGTGATTTTTTCTCTTACTTTTACTTTTAGCGAAGTATTTGCTTCGATGCTGTTCTTTTTCATTATATTGATGGGGGTCTAACATGATAATGAAGTGAATACTTACTTTTAAAATTAATAATATTGACTATTGCAAAAAATTGAAAAGTGTTTCGATTACAATTAACGGTAAAATTGATTTCGCATAAACATATTAATTTAGGAAATTTTAAAACCGAGTACTGCATAGTTAACAGCATAGAGGTTTTATTTCTCCTTATTGAAATGATGTCAATCGTTCAACTTTGTATTCATTTAAGACCGATATATACACAAAAAAACTACATCGTAGAAATATTTAACCTGTCGGTTTAAGTTGAAAATACTTTGGAAGAATCTATATGTAATATTATACCTTATATGACATATAAATCAATTGTGTATATACTAAATGTAACTACAAAAAATAAATAATCAAACGTAACCAAACTGCCGTATACATTATTTATGCTTGATTTACTTGACCGTTTGAACTCCTAAATGGATACTTTTTTAAATGTAAGTGTCAAAAAGATATACGCTTTTTATATATAAGTTTGTTTAAGACATTGAATATTTTTACATGTAATTTACATTGCATGTGCAGATTAAGACTAGATTTGAAAAGAGCGGTATCAGTGACCAATCTTTAAAAGAGTGGCAATTTTCACTCCATCAAAGAGTGAATCATAACTCTATAAGAGTGACATTTCACTCTTTAAGAGTGAAACCCCGTTCGATTGAAAAAAAAAATCCCTCTAAGAAAGAGTGACCGCTCACTCTTTTCTTTTAAGAGTGTACCATTTAATGAAACCAAGCATTTTAACAATATAATCATAATCTCATCTGGAAATGTGGTGGCTCTGAAAAGAACCGTTTGTTTTTGACGATATGTCAAAGCTTAAGCACGCTCACCACGGATGCGACGGGCAAGTTGGATATCCTTGGGCATGATGGTCACACGCTTGGCGTGGATGGCGCACAAGTTGGTATCCTCGAAAAGACCAACCAAGTAGGCTTCGCTAGCCTCCTGAAGAGCCATAACGGCAGAGCTCTGGAAGCGGAGTTCGGTCTTGAAGTCCTGGGCGATTTCACGGACCAGACGTTGGAAGGGCAGCTTGCGGATGAGAAGCTCAGTGCTCTTCTGATAGCGACGGATCTCACGGAGAGCCACGGTACCGGGCCTGTAACGATGTGGCTTCTTGACGCCGCCAGTTGCTGGGGCAGATTTGCGAGCTGCCTTGGTGGCGAGCTGCTTGCGTGGAGCCTTACCTCCAGTTGATTTACGTGCGGTTTGCTTGGTACGTGCCATTTTCTCAAGAAATGATACAAATTACGACTCAATAAACCTTTATATACTTGTCTGGGAGGCGCATCGATTGAAATACCTATTGATCAAAGACTCGCGCGGAAATATGCCATGTTTCTGATTGGTCAAAAAGGGAGCAGTTTGATTGGTTAATGTACAGGACAGTTGATTGGCTCGCATATCATAACCACATAGTTTAGGTCGATATAGTGTAGAAATCGTCAATATACATGTAATAATAATAGGTCTATGGGTATCAATTTGTATTTTGTTTTAAGGGGGAAATTTTACTAATGTAAAGGTGACCCTATTATGAAAACAGGGCTTATATAAACCTAATCATTACTTAGTATTCGACATGGTAAATCTAAACATTGTTAATTTGTAAAAGAAAACGTTGTTGACAGTAGTACCCTCATTATCAGTGTCAATTGTTTTAAATTTATTCATTTTTTAAACGATATCAACCCAGTCTACTCTTATCTCTTCGAAATTGACAATTTCCTTGTACAATGTATAATGCTCTTGTTAGCAATTGTAGGTATCAGGAAAATGCAAAGCTAAACTAACCTGTTTGGTTTTATGGAAATTTATGCTCACGCATTGTTTAATTAGATGAAGTATGTGAATTAAATTAGATGGAATAGCTATAGTAACTCTTCATTTAAATATATAAAATAGTGAAAATAGCATTGTGTCTTAAATTAGGATTGCAAGTAATAACATGAATAACAAGAATTATAAAACAAACGTCGTTTCTAACAGGAGCTTTTTTCAGTCATGCGTAAAATCTGTAAGATCATTATTTTTACAGATATTTTTTATTTCACTAAATTTGTACGACTTAATGTGTCGACATTATTGTTATGAAGTAATGGTCTATTATGCAATTACAAATAAATGTTGAGTAAATATTACAAGACTTTTTTAGTCCTAATGATTTGGCTTAACTGACAGTTTAGTGCTTATCTATTATTAATTATATGTTTTACTATTTTTCATGCGGAATTAATAACACAAATTACAACCGTATTATTGCTACACTTGCTCTTCCCCTAAAACATTCATTTTGTTATAGTAAATGAGAACGAAAAATATTGGTTAATGTCAAGCCTATAATAAGGGGAAAGACATTTACCTTAAAGACATGAAATGATATTAATACCAAACTAGTAGACTGATCAGTCATATACTCTTTTTTAACCTTTGGTGGCTCTGAAAAGAGCCGTTGTGCATTAGTAAATTAAAAAACAATTTACTTCTTCTTTGGCAGAAGAACAGCCTGGATGTTTGGCAGAACACCACCTTGGGCGATGGTCACACCTCCGAGAAGCCTGTTCAGTTCTTCGTCGTTGCGGACAGCCAACTGCAAGTGACGTGGGTTGATTCTGGTCTTCTTGTTGTCACGGGCAGCGTTGCCTGCCAACTCAAGAACCTCAGCGGCCAAGTATTCCATGACAGCTGCAAGGTAGACTGGGGCACCAGCACCAACACGGTTGGCATAGTTGCCCTTCTTCAAGTAGCGGTGCACACGACCGACTGGGAATTGAAGTCCAGCGCGTGCTGAACGGCTCTTTCCCTTAGACTTAGCTTTTCCTCCTTTACCACGTCCAGACATGATGATTGCTTACTTTGTTCGGTTACGATACAAAATAAATGATTTGATGAATCAAACGTCTCCTTATATACTATCTGAGAGGATCCTATGTGGTATCAAAATGATTTAGGCGGTAGATCTTTATCCAATGAGATTGCAAAGATTGGTAGATATCGATTACCTTTTTTCTGTACATTGATAGAATTGATCATGGTAACCTGAGTGCAAGGCTTTCAACTATTTGGCGGGGAAATGACTCTTTGGTCAAACAGTAAAAATAACGATTGAAACGGAACAAAATTGATTTGCAGTTTATTGCAAAACAAGTGGGTTTGTAATAAATATGCAATGAAAATGTTCCTCATTTGTCTCTTTACGTATCTCTGCAGATATCTGAGACTAAATTCAATAAATTTGATCTTGGAAAAGTCTTTTATATAGGACTCTTTTAACTTTGCATATGGTTTAAATTTGCTAGTTTTAAAATTTAAAAGTTTCTCTAATTTGTATGGAGCCTGGGATCAAATAAATTTACTATATATACTCAGAATTATACAAATGAAATTCAAGAAAAATGTGCCATTTTGATGAGGTTGCTATTCTAAATGAAAATTCCTTGAAAATATGAACATATATATATTTGCACTGGATTTTAAAAATCTAAGATGAATTTAAAAGTGAGAACTTTATTGCCATGGTAAAAGGTGCAGGAGATTTAGAAAACCCTGCCTTCTTGTTCTTGGCATGGAGGTAGAGTTTATGTGGCGCTCTGCACGGGAGTGTAAATCCAGATGAATGCGCATCTCCGTAAGCCGCTTTGCAGTAGACTATGGCTACACGGGCGTCTGATCCGGATCTGCTTACAGCACTCTGCGTACATGCGTAAATGTAAGCGGTCTACGAAGATGCGGAGCTCAGATCTGGATCTTAGAGATGCGCATGCATCTGGATCTGCGCTCCGTGTAGATTGCCCCTATACGTTACCTCTCACCATTGGCTTTGTTTACAGGAGCCTTTAAAGGAGCACGGTCCAATTGTTTCAACTTTTTTTCAAACTTTTTGAGATTTTGGTACCAAAATATTGCTCATATTTTTCTCATAACCCATGTGAAATTTCCCCGCTGAGTTATGTTCCGTTTTGGAGGATATATATGAAAATGTGTCTACATTATTTATGTTAACCACAATTAATTGATACAGTAATGTATATATGGGCAGATTTAAAATATAAAATTGCCTATAAAATCGAAACGGTCTGACCGATTCAACTGTAATTTGAAACTTATACCTCTTTAGTGGTCATCTTTCATATGACATTGAAAACTTAATTTTTAAAAGTCGGACCAAGTCTTTAAATGGCGTGAAAGTTGTAGTTTAAAAAAATTAAAGAAACTTTTTTCAAAATCTAATCTAATCTAGATCCCTTAATTCTTTTTAAATGTTGCACATTATATCTGATGTACCTTTGTACTAGCAATCAATGGAAATGTTAGAAATCGCCACTTTTTTTGGGGTGGGGGAGGGTGGGGAGGGGGTGGGTGCTGTCTTATTCAAATCATTTGAACTTTTTTAGTTAGTTAGCTTTTAAATCTGCGGATTATTTATGAAAGAATTAAGTTAAACACCTGTAAAAAGAGCCCTGCATATTAAATTTCATAATTTTGTTCTAAAGCAAACAAAACACCTTACTTAGTTTTCAAATAACAGGTTGATCAAACTGCTTTGAAAAAAAATTTCCATTGGTGGTCGCTCAAAACCCAAACCGGCGGTTGACGGCCATGAACCGGTGGTTTTAGGTGTTCAATCGCTTCGTGTTTTGATTTTTTTCACTTGTTGTTTCTTCTATCACTATGAGGAGCTTAATTCAGGGGAATGGTACAGTAAATTTATTTTATCTAATCAATTCCAGCGTGATAAAAGAGGCGGCAAAATTGGCCTTTGACGGTGATCAATAGTGTGACTATTTCACCAATCATGTAAATTCTCCTTTGCAACAACGCGGGAAATCGTAATCAATGACAATTACACTCTGTTAACGATCAATGTGGTAAAAGTTTCATCAATATTTATTAATGATTTCTCCCTTTTATAACATGAAAATAATGGCGTAAACGGTTTACTTAAAAAAGTTAAAGCAATTTTTTTGAAATATTATGACTATATAATTCTGTTTAGATATTGCACACATGCTTATTAAGATAATTATATTTTAGACTGCTGATATCATCAGTTGCATAGTTAACGTAAAATCGGAACAGCAACTTTTTGCACTCAGTTTTACTTTGTAACTAAACTCTTCTGTTTTAACATTGGAAATATTCCTTACTATTTTTAATTCATTCATAGTATTTGAATTATGAGCTGGTGAAATTTGAACAAGACCAAAAGAAAGTAAGGCTTTTTACTGTGTTAACCATTTATCACATATTGTTGTCGAATTTGTTGAACAGGTTTCTGCAACACAAACTATTAAATATGCTAAACTACAAATTTAAAGACATCCATCTTCCCTTATGACAAATATTGTAGTAGACTTCATCGGACATTTGTAACTAGGTAAAATAAAATACACTAGACATATCAGATCCCACATATCGTATTAAGGACACTTCGTATTTTATTGTAAATTCATCAAGTGATGCAAATTATGAAATATTTAGACATAGCAAATAGTTCTCTGTATAAAGCCTATGATCGGTATACATTCTTCCCGCCTAATTTAGGGAGTGTAAGTAAGGAAATCAAAGGAGATCAATGATGATAACATTTAAATCAATGATTACATATCGATATATAGTTATCTAGATTGTTCGTTTTTGAATGTCCATTAATGTATTTATCAACAAACGGGTTTACTGAAATAATAAAGGCTAATTCAACAATTTTTTTAGCAATCACACATGATATAACAAGAAACACCATTTCTAACTAGAAAGAATCTATTTATTGTGATTTAGTGCTAGATATGATAAATACCTTAAGAAAAAAATGTCTGGCCTTCGTGCATTATGAAATTGTCAATTCTCTTTTCTGAATAAATGATGGCCCTTAAAAGGGCCGATTTGTTTTGATTGTTCAAACAATCTAACCGCCGAATCCGTACAGAGTACGTCCCTGGCGTTTCAGAGCGTAGACGACGTCCATGGCAGTGACGGTCTTTCTCTTGGCGTGCTCGCAGTATGTAACGGCATCACGGATGACGTTCTCGAGGAACACCTTCAATACACCACGGGTCTCTTCGTAGATAAGACCAGAGATGCGTTTGACACCACCACGACGAGCCAAACGGCGGATGGCGGGCTTGGTGATACCCTGGATGTTATCACGCAACACCTTACGGTGACGCTTGGCGCCTCCCTTTCCGAGTCCTTTTCCTCCTTTACCACGTCCAGACATGATGCTTTCTTGTCAGTTCAAGAATATGATGCTCCCAATCGGTAAACTCGCCTATTTATGCATGCTTAACGGACGTGTGAGGAAAAATGAACAGTTCGTTGATGGCAGTAGATTTCAGACATGCGCATTATATTCCATATCGGGTTTTTTACAAATAACTGAAACGAACAATGTCATTTACTTTCTGTAGAAATTTGAATTGTGGTCATGATAATAATCGATACTTTTCAGACACAAAATGAGGTGTAAAACGTATACAAGAGTATATTCCTTATCTATTGGTATTGTGAAAGTCTTATTCATCATATCCTTTAGACCTCCCCTGCCATTTTGATTTCTTTGAACTCAACAGCGTTTTAGTTTTGAGATTATTTTTTGAAAATAGAGCGGTGTGTAATTAAAATTGCTCACTGCGCTGTTTTCACTTGAATTGTGTTTAGTTGATTGTCGTTAAATTGTGCCTTAATGTAATATTTGCATTATTATTATTGTTGTTGTTGTTACTGCTGTATACTATTGGATGACTTAAACGCATGTAATTCGATATACAAGCAATAAGAACTGGACATGTCAGAAATTACCGGCCACTTCGGTCTTTTTTTTTTCTTTAGTAGATCATAAAAATGTATTACGTGTGTGGATTTTTAATGGAAGATTAAGCTTATAAACTGCAAAATAGTCCTGTATCTTGAATTCCGTTTGTCATGATGAAAAGAAATGTTCAAAAAATGACTAACATAATTGTTACTTTTATCAGTCAAAAGGCTCAAATTCTATAGTCTCGCAAAAACCTCAATAGGGTGATTCCAAAGTAACGTTTGTGACCGAAAAATGAAAAATTTCACTTTTAAATGGTCACAGAACCTAGCATAAACATAAATGCAGGTGTTTAAAGATTACAATAATTGCCAAAATACTGAATAAAGTTCATGTAACGTTTGGTAACGCTTGTGACTTCGCACGGAAATGGTTTTTGCTCCAAATGACCTCAAAGTAAAAATTCTCTGACAAGTTAGCGAATTTTTTATTGTGCTTTTCACAGATGATAGGTAACATATTTACATATAGTTCATAAAAGTGGTAGGAAATTTTATCGTCAGGATTTCTTTTAATGCAATGTTTTGCTTGGTAACGTCTGGTAACATTTGTGACATTTTGGTGTAACTTTTTGGTAACGTTTGTAACATTCTGAATCAAAACATGTGCTCATTCATGCACGAATAGAAAATTTTTGATTAGAAAATACTTTTCACGCGCCGAGTAACAAACGTATGACTGAAAAAAACTGCTCATATGGTCGAATAAAAAAGCTGTTTTTTGCTTGAAATCAAAAAAGGTTTAGTTTTCACTGGAATAAGCCATATAGTTTTTCAGATGGTTGTAATCAACAACAATTCTTAACCACAGCAGCCTACCAGAAACGGTGATTTTGGGTGCTCAAATGTGTTGGGTTATTAAGTGTTTCTTTTTTCGCTGAGGAGCATAATTCAGAGGAATAGTATTATAGTAAAGTTATTATACTTGATCGACCACTTTTAGCGGCATAAAAAAGGCGGCAAAATTTCGTTTTGATCATGATCAATAGTATACCTATTTCATCGATAAGTTCAATACCTAAGCTCTCTTTTGCAACGACGCGGGAAAATCGTGTTATTTCCAGTCTATCAATGATCAATATGGTAAAAGTTTCATCAATATTCATCAATGAATTTATTCTTTTTCACATCACCGTTGGATCCTCCATTTGCATATCAAAATGTATAAATATCGCCAAACGATCTGTAGTTTGTTATTCTTAGTTGAAGAAATCTAAAATCAACATGCCTGCCAAGACTAGCGGAAAGGGAGCCAAGAAGGCTGGTAAGGCCAAGGGCCGTCCAGCAGGAAGCAAGGTGCGCCGTAAGCGCAAGGAGAGCTACGGTATCTACATCTACAAGGTGCTCAAACAAGTGCACCCAGACACCGGTATCTCCAGCAAGGCCATGAGCATCATGAACAGCTTTGTCA
>JXSR01S023926.1:34520-48368 GCA_000969725.1 Ophiothrix spiculata | reverse complement strand
AGTGAAGTATTAAATGCATTGTTTTGCAATGAGTCATCACTCTAGACGCGTGCAGAGGCACGTAGAAGCACAAAGGTCGTGTGCCACTCTCTTTAATGGCCATTTAAATATTATGTTTGACTTATGGTAATAATAAATTACATATTCAGGAGCATGTAACATTGTTTACTCACAATATGAATGGATCTGTTTGTCTGTACATCATTTTATGTATGTATGTATGTCTTGTTCAAGGGACTATCCAAGATTGCTTGTTTCATATTCCAGCCTGGTTATATACCTACTTAGCTTGTTGATGTCTAAAGACACACTTCAAATGTCATGGTAAACTCATTTTGACAAAATTTTAAAAGAAGGAAATAATAGCTCATTAAGTGAATACAAGAAAGGCATTAGTAAAAAAAGCTGCCATTTGTTATGTAATAGTACACACTTGTTGGTGTCCAGTCTTGGTAGTGGCTCTGCTTAAATGGTTCTTCAGACCATCCAAGAACCATTTTGAAGAACCATTTCAAGATACACTGACATATAGTATATAAAATTTAAGGTTTTTTTTTTCATTTTAGTGATAAAATGTTAATAGACAAAATGTATGACAGTCATTGCAGATGACTTTCTTGCATTCACTTGCCAGCTATTTGGTAGGACATTTGGTTACATAAGAGAAAGAAATTACACAATCTCTTTGATGTTCAAAAGCATTGGATAAATAATAGAAATGTTGGTTAACCCCTAATAGAGTAAGGCTGATGAGAATTGGCTGGGTTAAGTTGGCGGCAGACGTTGCCCATAAACTCATGTTGCTTGTCTCAATCGATTGCTTAATGACTTGATCATAGCTAGGGATGAATTCAGCCACTATGTTATAAACAACTTGTATGTGGTCTTTTAATGTAAGCAAAGACCAAACAACCTCTTAAAATACAGAAGAAATTGCTTTATATTGCTAGGAAACATGGAATAGACATCATATGCTGTTTTTCAGCACTCTTGTTTTGCATTATGAAGTTTTAAAGAGGAATTTTGTTACCTGTCAGCAGGTTGGCTCATTTTCAAAGTAAAATCATTTTTATAGGTGGATGTGTACTCTGGCAACTGAATGGTAATTTGACAGAGAATGCGGCTATCAATCAAGTCAAGTGTTGTTCCTTGCTTACGCACAATTTGGCGGGAAAATGTATGATGCATATTGCGTTGTAGTCAAGTAATAGTAGCGCGCAACGGAACGCAGAGCGGGATTACTATGCGCTCGCGTAGTGTTAGTCCAGGCATGGCGCCCGCATGGCGTAATCCCCTAACTTAGCCAGATTTTTAGGGTGCAAATAGACCAGTATCCTATCTGGACTTTCTTTAATCTATGGATGGATCGATGGTTCCATTTCCTTTGATCAATTAATTCATTTGAAATTCAACTGACACAAATCATTTCAAAAAATTCCTTTTCTCAAGAAAATGATATGTTAAACTGTACAAATTTCGATATCAAAGTTAAAGGCAATATTGTTAAAGCATTATGTTGAACAAAAGTTGGGCATTATATTATGCCTTTTTAGTAGGGACCTCACCACTTCCCCTACAATCATCTTTAATCCAACCATTTGTGTTGAGTGATCAGAATACAAAAATATCCTGCTGAAATGTGTTGCCACATACTCTTACATTCTGAAAAGATTTATTAATTTTGCATGTGCTCTGCTAATACAGTAGGAGTTCTTGTTAAGAATGCTATTCATACATTTTATATAAAGAACCTAAAATGGAATGTTTAAGTATCTACCACTCCTAATTAAGCTAATTGATATTCTGCATAATGTATTTATACATGTATTAAGGTTGTAAATCTGTGGTTATAACAGTGGAAATGAGTGCAAATTGCTATAAAGCTAAATAAAATTTGTAACTGGAGACCAGATTGTTACGTGACGAGTTATCTTACCAGGTATCTTATTAGAGCATCTCATATTTCATAAGCTTACTAATTGCTGACTTTATTATTGATGTTATTCATACATTGAAAGTACTTTCAAAATTTGCAAATCAGCGGTGTAGCAGAAAGTAGATGCAATTAGTCACTTTCAGCTAAAGCAAAGATATAATTAATTGATCGTCTTTTTTGTCAAAACTGTAATAACCTTAAAGCAAAGTTTTGTGCTGATGTGTAGTATTGAGCATCCATGATTGATACCTAATACTGGCAGCTCATATTACATAAGCTTACTAAGTACTGACAAATAGTTACTTGCATGGTCATTGCCTTCCATTTAGAATATATTACCATTTTCAAACGGCTTTTAAGGTCAAATTTTACAATTGGATTGGGTTCTGTGTTATTCTTGAGAGCTAATGCCTGTAAAATATAGATGAAATTGATGTAATGATAAAAATGTGAAGTAAAGTAGATAGTTTCTTCCTTTTGTAGTGCAGTACTGGTATATGAAGGTTTGCTTGCCCTGCTTGCATTTATTACATGGCATATTAAATGTACTTGAAAACATTCTTAAACTCTACAGATAATCATACTTTAAAAGTATTTTAAGTTTGAGAATTCTAAATTTCAAATGATTAGATTTTACGCATTCATTACTAAATTTACATAATGCATATCTGGTGATACAGCACTTTTTATTTTTTTTAAAGTGGATATTTCAGAATATATTGATATGGTTATCAAGTTTATGTTTTGTTCTGTAGTTAAGCCTCCCAGAGGCAAATATCAGTGTTATTAAAAGTTTATGACCTTGATTTAAAAGCTTAAATATGCAATCAGCCAACATTCATACACAGTCCTTTTCCTTTTGACTAAGGCAGTTGTCAGAACAATGTTATCAACAAGAACATGCAACTGCAGGTTAAGTATTTTTTAGTGTTCACTAAACACAATTATGCCATCTCATCTATAGCCTAATAGGTAATCACTCAGAAAAACATCATAAACAGTATCTCATATTTTTCCCACTATTTTTGTTTTCAAACAAAAGTTATTTATTTAGTATTTATTTTGTTCTTAAACATAGTGCCCATTTCAACTATTGCACTTTTATTGACCCACTTGGTATACATTAAAACCTGTAGTCTGCATGAGCATGGTATTAGGCTTGGTTCAGACTTTGCCTCCTATAGAATATCCTTTGCTTTGCTTGTCAGAGAAACTGAAAAAAATCGCTGACAGTAAGAAGCAATCAATGTTTGAATTCATTCTTAAATGGTTAAATAAATGTGAAGGTCTTCATAAATATGTACAAATGATTAATTGCAAAAAGCATAAAATTGTACAAAATATTCGATATTCAGGAATCTTGGGAGCATATAATGAATATCCAACATAAAGTTTCATGCCAGCTGGATGAAGTAATATTTGACAAACAGATCATCCCACACGCTGTGACCATACAACTATTTTTAAACAATGTTGTTTTTGTTTGTTTGTTTTTTTGCTAATTGTTGCAACATTCTGATTATGTACACATGTTTTAACAATCTTTCATACCACTTTCAACATATAGTGACCAAACCTTGATATGATATCTTTGAATTAATATTTACATGTCCAATACCTTGCAATTCTATTAGTATTCTATGTCTATTTTATTACATTCAGATATTTTTAAAATGAAATAGTTGTATATGTGATGAAGAATTGGCCATTATATAGATTTTATGAGACACAAATACTAATTCACAGAAAAGCAATATCTGAAAGTTAACCTTCATTCTCTAATGTGTTGTGTTTGACATTAAGTATTGAACGAAGGGTATAGAGATAAATTGACAAGATAATGGGAAATACAAATGTTGCTATGTTATTGAAACAAACTAATAAAGATGTTATGTCATAAAGATAATTGAAAGTGACGGCTGCAGTGCATGGAGCATTATGTTCAGATTAATGGCCAATTGGTAAATCAATATGATGCATTGAAACTTATTCCTTAGCTTGTATCATGGTTGTTTTGTTTTGTCTTGTAATTATTTTTGTTTTTGCTGTATAACTGAAAAACACATTAAAAAAATTATCTTGATTCGCTCTAATTTGTTCCTTATTCATTTGAATACCTTGCCCTTTTCTGAAACCAGCACAGCTGTGAATATGGATCCTACTTAACATATCATAACATATCCTGGGGGCCAAAAATGCATTAAGCTATGAACAAATTACATTTTGCGTTCTATTAAGCAGGCTACTGAGCTATTGGGATATTTTTGTTTGAATATTGCCATGTGTTTAATGACATTATATTTTGCATTTTTTGACATATGCCAAATTACCTTTTGATATTGGCATTGATAGATGTATATACATGTACATCCATACACATGGGTTTGCCCCGTATAACAGTATAAATGATAAAATACTTTTGCAATATAATTTGTGCTCTTTTGTAGGAAGACCATCTAAGAATATTGTAATTGTAGATAGCATAAATGGGTTATTTTTATGAAAAGAATAGTTGCTGCTTGTAAATTCTATAATAAGAGCACACATGCAATGAACTTTAACACACATTTGGATGCATGTTATAACTTGAAACTCTGTATCTCTTTAAAGATGAAGAGAGCATCATTACTACTTATTAAAGCCAAAGGAAGACATTGAAAGTTACACAATACATTTTGTTAAATATCTTTTTATACTCAGCAGGTTTAAGAAGTGTTGACAACATAAGATGAATGATTTGTTGTAAACAAATTCTGTAATTGAAGCTTATAAATTACATGTCAAAACATAATGTTCTGATGGGACATGAAGGTAAAGAGAGCATTTGTCATTAAGCTTACAGAAACACATCTATAAATATTCTTGATTCCCAAGTCGGTATTCCTAAAAGCTTCCTGCAAATGTTGTAATATGTCATCGTTGCCTCATATACACATCCTATACTCATGCTTCTATGGATCTGTGCGCTTTTATTGATATTGTGTACATGTCTTAATTGTCATAATTGTTCAGAATCAACTTTTTAGCATGTATTGATTTTACTACATTTTTTAAAAGTCTGCCTAAATACAACAAATTGAGCAACTTTACTTGGGAATATTCATGTTAAGTTCAAAGATGGTAACATGACATAGTATACAAATATTGACTGCTTTGAGGGGCATGGTTAAAATGATTTCCCCAAAGGAGATCTCAAAACAGTGAATATGCCTGAAGCGAAGTAAATTCGGCAAAATATGGTCGCCAATACGAAGATATATTAAAGTATTGACAACTTGGATGGTATTTTACTGTAATTTCTCAAAAAGTTTCATAAATATAGCAATGGGATATCATAGAAATGAGATGAAATTTGTCACAATAGCTAACCTGAAAGCTGATTGACAGCTGATGTAGTGTTGAGCATCCATTAATCTTATTAGCTAAGCTTATGTTCCTCACGAACCAGCCATAAATACAGCAAATTTTATTTTGTTTAATAAGTGAAACACATGCAAAGGATATAGTCCTGCAAATTGATTTTTGTAACAACCTTTATGCTTTAAAACACCTGCAAAGTGTATATCTATTTATTCTTAGGACTAAAAGGCCGCATTTTGGCTAGATCGATATGAACAGTCACATATAAGCTTAGTAAGCACTGACATATAGTTACTTGCATGGTCATTGCCTTCAATTTGGAATATATTACCATTTTAAAATGGCTTTTAAGGTTATTAGGAAATTGGATTTTCCCCTTTTTTCATTAAGTTCATGTAACAAGTTGTTCACTTGAATGAAACTGTTGTAATGATTGTAAGGAGTTGTAGAATTTCTAAACAATTTAGCGCATTACTGGAAAGGTTGACATTTTCACAATTTGTTACCTGCATGTCTTCTTTGCCAGTTATTGGAGACATGGAGCAAACTGTCAATGACAAGCAATCAATATTTGCATTCAATACAAAAGTGATTAAATAAATGTGAAGGTCTTTTATAAATAAATAAACATCTGAAAGTTATTTGCAAACCCAAATAAGCAGTAAATAGCTTGCAACATTCATCAATATTTCATAAAACAGTTTTGTTTTTGTAAAAACATCAATCTGTATCATAGAGGCATCATTGATTTGTATGCAATAATTATGTTCTGTACATCAGGAATTATTGTTTGTGAGCTCTACGTAGACAAAATTGGCTTTCAAATACATAAACACCTGTGTTCTCCTCAATATTCCTCTTGCAATATAATACATATTATTCATTTAATTCAATGACATTTATATAACATCATTTTTTTT
This sequence comes from Ophiothrix spiculata, assembly GCA_000969725.1. Lineage (NCBI taxonomy): Eukaryota > Metazoa > Echinodermata > Ophiuroidea > Amphilepidida > Ophiotrichidae > Ophiothrix > Ophiothrix spiculata. Next base: position 42,152 of record JXSR01S023926.1, on the reverse strand, counting down.
TATAATGAAAGCACTTTAGATTTAAAGCAATAATACTATTTTACATATCTATAATTCCAAGAGCTTCTATGAAAGATGTGTATTAATTATGTGCCTTTCTATGAAAGATGTAGATCAAACCTTTTTCTGACATTGACAACACCAGCACCAGGTATATATAATTTTCCATGAGAGTACCTGTAAAAAAAAGGTGTCACAACTGAACAACCTAATTTTTAAAATTTTACTTAAGGAATTTTTATAATGTTGAGCTTTACTGCCCTGACAAGATATTGGTATATCTTTCAATATTCATCAATTTTTATTCATGAAGGCATGATAGATTTTTATAACTAGATTTTACATATCAGAAATTCAAAGACCTTTATGGATAAATGATTTAAACGTCTTTTTACTCAATTTGAGGTTTTTCTTTAATATGTTGTCAATGATAATATTTTTTCTTACAAAAATCCTTTTGAAGCAAAAATGATTAATTGCAAAAAGCATAAAATTGTACAAAAATATTAGATATTCAGTAATCTTAGGAGCATATAATGAATATCCAACATAAAGTACTATGCCAGCTGGATGAAGAAATATTTGACAAAAAGATCATCCCACACGCTGTGACCATACAACTATTTTTAAACAATGTTGTTTTTTGTTTTTGTTTTGTTTTTGCTAATTGTTGCAACATTCTGATTATGTACACAAGTTTAACAATCTTTCATACCACTTTCAACATATAGTGACCAAATCTTGATATGATATCTTTGAATTAATATTTACATGTCCAATACCTTGCAATTCTATTAGTATTCTATGTCTATTTTATTACATTTAGATATTTTTAAAATGAAATAGTTGTATATGTGATGAAGAATTGGCCATTATATAGATTTTATGAGACACAAATACTAATTAACAGAAAAGCAATATCTGAGAGTTAACCTTCATTCTCTAATGTGTTGTGTTTGACATTAAGTATTGAACGAAGGGTATAGAGATAAATTGACAAGATAATGGGAAATACAAATGTTGCTATGTTATTGAAACAAACTAATAAAGATGTTATGTCATAAAGATAATTGAAAGTGACGGCTGCAGTGCATGGAGCATTATGTTCAGATTAATGGCCAATTGGTAAATCAATATGATGCATTGAAACTTATTCCTTAGCTTGTATCATGGTTGTTTTGTTTTGTCTTGTAATTATTTTTGTTTTTGCTGTATAACTGAAAAACACATTAAAAAAATTATCTTGATTCGCTCTAATTTGTTCCTTATTCATTTGAATACCTTGCCCTTTTCTGAAACCAGCACAGCTGTGAATATGGATCCTACTTAACATATCATAACATATCCTGGGGGCCAAAAATGCATTAAGCTATGAACAAATTACATTTTGCGTTCTATTAAGCAGGCTACTGAGCTATTGGGATATTTTTGTTTGAATATTGCCATGTGTTTAATGACATTATATTTTGCATTTTTTGACATATGCCAAATTACCTTTTGATTTTGGCATTGATAGATGTATATACATGTACATCCATACACAAGGGTTTGCCCCATATAACAGTATAAATGATAAAATACTTTTGCAATATAATTTATGCTCTTTTGTAGGAAGACCATCTAAGAATGTTGTAATTGTAGATAGCATAAATGGGTTATTTTTATGAAAAGAATAGTTGCTGCTTGTAAAATTCCATAATAAGAGCACACATGCAATGAACTTTAACACACATTTGGATGCATGTTATAACTTGAAACTCTGTATCTCTTTAAAGATGAAGAGAGCATCATTACTACTTATTAAAGCCAAAGGAAGACATTGAAAGTTAAACAATACATTTTGTTCAATATTTTTTTATACTCAGCAGGTTTAAAAAGTGTTAACAACATAAGATGAATGATTTGTTGTACAGAAAATTCTGTAATTGAAGTGTATATATTGCATGTCAAAACATAATGTTCTGATGGGACATGAAGATAAAGAGAGCATTTGTCGTTAAGCTAACAGAAACACATCCATAAATGCTCTTGATTCCCAAGTCAGTATTCCTGAAAGCTTCCTGCTAATGTTGTAATATGTCACCATTGCCTCATATACACTTCCTCTTCTCATGCTTCTATACTTATGAATGGATCTGTGTGCTTTCATTGATATTGTATATGTGTCTTGTCATAATTTTTCATTCCAGAATCTACCTTTTAGCATGTATTGATTTTAGTACATTTTTTAAAAGTCTGCCTGAATATACAGCAAATTTAGCAACTACACTTGGGAATATTCATGTTAAGTTCAAAGATGGTGAAATGTCATAGTATACAAATATTGACTGCTTTGAGGAGCATGGTTTAAATCATTTCCCCGAAGGTGATCTCAAAACTGTAAATATGCCGGAAGCGTAGTAAATTCGGCAAAATATGGTCGCCAAGTATTGACAACTTGGATGGTATTTTACAGTAATTTCTCAAAAATTGTCATAAATATAGCAGTGGGATATCATAGAAATAAGATGAAATTTGTCTCAATAGCTAAACTGAAAGCAGATTGACAGCTGATGTATAGTGTTGAGCATCCATAAATCTTAGCTAATAATAGAAGCTTATGTTCATCTTGAACCAGCCATAAATACATCAAATTTTATTTTGTTTAATAAGTGACATACATGCAAAGGATATAGTCCTGCAAATTGATTTTTGTAGATTATAAACCTTTATGCTTCAAAAGCCTTCCAAAGTTTATATCTATTTATTCTTAGGACTAAGAGGCCGCATTTATGGCTGGATCGAGATGATCAGTCACATATTAGCTTAGTTAGCACTGACATATAGTTACTTGCATGGTCATTGCCTTCAATTTGGAATATATTACCATTTTAAAATGGCTTTTAAGGTTATTAGGGAATTGGATTTTCCCTTTTTTGATTAAATCTATGTAACAAGTTGTTCACTTGAATGAAGCTGTTGTAATGATTGTAAGGAGTTGTAGAGTTTGTAAAACCATTAGCGCATTACTGGAAAGGTTGACATTTTCACAATTTGTTACCTGCATGTCTTATTTTCCTTACCAGTTATCGGAGACATGGAGCAAACTGTCAGTGACAAGCAATCAATATTTGGATTCAATACATAAGTGATTAAATAAATGTGAAGGTCTTCCATAAATAAATAAGCATCTGAAAGTTATTTGCAAACCCAAATAAGCAGTAAATAGCTTTCAACATTCATCAATATTTCATAAAACAGTTTTGTTTTTGTAAAAACATCAATCTGTATCATAGAGGCATCATTGATTTGTATGCAATAATTATGTTTTGTACATCAGGAATTATTGTTTGTGAGCTCTACGTAGACAAAATTGGCTTTCAAATACATGAACACCTGTGTTCTCTTCTATATTCCTTTTGCAATATAATGCATTTTATTCATTTAATTTAATGACATTTAAAAAAAAAATCATAATGAAAGCACTTTCGATTTAAAGCAATGATACTATTTTACATATCTATAATTCCAAGTGTATATTTATGTGCCTTTCTATGAAAGATGTAGATCAAACCTTTTTCTGACATTGACAACATCAGCACGAGGTATATATAATTTTCCATGAGAGTACCTGTAAAAAAAAGAAAGTTGTCACAACTGAACAACCCAATTTTTAAAAATTCACTATTACCAGAATACAATATTTGACCGTTAGCCTTGAATTCAATATTAAGTGAAATGTAAATGATGTAATGTATTGAACAAAGATTTCAAATCTGTTCTTTTAATTACTGAGGAAATTGACAAATAGAGAGAGAAATTGACAACATAATGGGAAATACAAATGTTGCTATGTTATTGCAACAAACTAATAAAGATGTTGCATTAATAAGATAATTGAAAGCGATGGTTCCGGGTAAGGAGCATTACATTCAGATTAATGGCCAATTGTTAAATCAATATGATGCGTTGAATATAACTCCTTCTCAGCTAATAGCATGCATTATGTTTTGTTAAAGGTGTTTGCCATTATTGAAAATTACCAAATGACCTTTGCTGTGGTAAAAAATACAGGTATAGAACGAAACAAGAATATAGCGTGAAAATGACATCTTTCACTAGTTTGTTATGGTTTAATCTTAATTCACTCACATTTCTACACATTCAGAGAACCTAAGGTCAGTGTCATAAGTCATTTTGATTTATATTTTGCTCCTGTTTATATTTTCAGATGACATGCTCTCAGAAGAGCATCTTATAAATGTCACACACACACAATGTGAAAATGATTATATATCAATGAGCTTGATTCCCTGTAGCTTGGTATTTGCTCATTTTAATGTATGAACATCACGCTCTTTTCTGAAAACCAGCACAGCTGTAAATATAGAGCATTCTATGCATATATCATATCCTGGGGGCCAAAAATGCATTAAACTCTAAACAAATTGCATTTTGCGTTCTATTAAGCAGGCTACTGAGATGTTTGAAATTTACAGATGTGATTTTGATACAGATGTACTTTTGTATGAAGATGCTGAATATTGTCATGAAATTTTTTTTTCATTCTTTTTTTTTCAGCCAAATTACCTGTTGATATTGGCATAATTATGTATATCCATTCAAGATAATTAGTTTTTCCAACATTCAACAATATCGCAAATCCAAAACTTAGTTTTTTAAATATTCTCTATTTGACTATGGTGTTTGTTTTAAGAATTTTTGTGAACATGAAGGTTACATAAATCTTTTGAAGTAAAAAATCTCATTTCAACATAATAAATAGTATGAAAATTATTATTAAAAACAAAAACATCAGTTGACCTCAATAACAGATTAGCCTTAGCATTAAAAAGATCAAGGTGATGAAGTACAATGTAGTATTACCAACATAGCTAATTGTGAAGCTATTGCAACTTACAAATGTGTAGTTATATCAAATATATTTAACCATCATAAACATTTAGCAGGAGTGTAAGATTTTTACACCATTAGAAAACTCAGTTAAAACAATAAAAGTGTGAGCATACCATGCAAAGTGCATGAGTAGTATCATCTGTTCCTGATGCTCCTAAAGGGGAAACAACTTAGCCAAAAAAAACCTTGAGTATTGTCATCTGTGGTGCAGGTGCGGGGGTTGGTGGATTTAATAAGAGTATCAGATTGCCATGAGCTCAATCCGACTCATATCACTTAATGCTTGCCAACTTGGAGATAGATGCAACTTAGTTATGTGATGTAAGAAGGTTGTATGTGCAGTTTGTCCTTTCACAGAAGCCATTTTAATACCAATGAAATCTCTTTACCTACATCAATGGTGTTTAATTTATTCACTCAAATTTAGTGCTTTTATCAAGGTCAAGGTCATCTTTTTTAATATAATAAAGAAATGGAGAAATACGCATCGTACACTAGAACATTAATAACAATAAGACAAATCACAAACAGGCCAGGATTTCATTTAATTAGAAAAAAATCCTGGCCGAACAGGGACTAATATAATATACTTACTTAAGATTGTCTTTGCATATTTACACACTGTGTATTACTATATTTTCTAGGTGTAGCCTTCTTATTTACTGTTCATATAAATTGGCATTGCAGATCATATTTCTTAAGGCTACTTTGCTGATTGAGTGTGATTTTCAGCTCTTTGAATATTTATATGAAGAGATGTAGATATATAATTTCTGTTTCTGGTTAAACTGGTTTCAGAGTGTCTTTCATGATTATCGTAGCACGAAGACTACAACAATGTAGTATGTTCAGGCTTGATATTGTTGTTCTGGAAAATGTTGAGATAAACAAGCAATGCTTCTGTTTCTAGAGAAGATTCAGTTGGCTCTTAGATCAAAAAGTAAGTTGCAGGCAGGTTTTTTGTTCAGGATTGTATCTTGAATTAAGACGTCTGGAGGACTAAATATCATAGTCAGTAATAGAAACACTTTTAAGTTTCTTCTGTATGCATATATATAGAGTGGTACCATGACATTTACATTAATTTATTTGTCATAACAAAAATCTATATCCCAGTGTTATTTAAGTTTTAAAGCACCCTGATTGTTTTTTTTTGCACTAGCACTATTTTTGTCTGAGCACTGCACAGGCATTTATTGATGAGTATTGACATACCTCAAAATATCTGTCCATGCAAGCATTTTTTCATGGACAATTTTTCAGGATGACCGACATATATTCTGATGTGTGTAATATGCAGAACTGAAAACTAAAAAAAAAATGAAACAAATGATATTGATCAACAAAAAGGTTTGGATGAATGTAGAACAACCCACTTTTTTTGACATAGTAAATGGGACACTCCCTGTGAGTAATGACTTCCTGATCAATATTTTACTTTTTATAAAACAAACAGTATACAATAGATTTGTATTTCAATAAATGAAAACTATTCCATTTGTTGGCTTCCTGTGATACATGTATGTAATAGCATCGCAACTGTTGTATCTAACAGCAGAGACTAAGGCTATTATTTAAAATGATGATTCCATTGATACAATAAATGAAACGATGAATGAATTGCAAGTCAATCACAATTCCTGAAACTGGGTTAACAATCCTGCGGGCCCACCCACGCACATCTCATTGTCTCATACAAAGTGATCGACACTGTCTCTTTTGCACTCTTCATCTTTTACAAGTTGAAGTGAACTCGGGGTGAGTGGTTCTGTGTGCTTACTAGTTTTACTATTATAGAGCTCATCATCATCAGTAGTTTCAGACTTTGCTTTTGTCATGTGAAGCTGTGAGAAATCATTACAAATTTGAAATTAGTGTTGTCGTTAAGCAGTCAATATAGAAGGTGGATTCCAGACTAAGTGGTATTGTGTGATAAGATTCAAAAACGTCAATTGCCATCACTGTGGTGTTAAGAGCATTGTGCAACTCTGATGATATTTGAACAAAAATATGCCAAAGTCAACTTTGCATTGTAAAATCCTAGCAATGAGCTATTTTTGCTAGATTTTAGCTGAATAAGTAAGTAAATTATGATTTACATCTACATAGCTAGTTTGAAGCTTATCTACATAAGCTTATATCAAATATTTTTTTAAATGGAAGAATAAGAACACCCCTATATCAATACCTTTGACAAACCCTCATACTTGTATGACTACCCTAAATTTCACGATTTATGCATCAAAAGATATGCATAAAAGATATAGAAATGTAAGCGTTTGGCACAGCAAAATAATGTTATCTCTGGTATTACTTAGTGTTATTTTAAGATGTGTTTATAACTGTATTAGTTTGTTGCATCAATTTATAATAGTGTGGTCATACAAAGAAACTTAGGGATCGTGTTGAAGACATGTCCATCATTGTAAAATGCCTGCCTGAATTATAAAATGTGGGATTGTATATTTTATCTCATTTTTGTAAATACAGTATAAATCATTCATGGACAATCTGTTAGTGTATTTGTTGATGCAATAACTCTCTTAACAGATTGCAAGTCAATTATGTATTTTAACAATATCAAACTCTGTGCACAATGTACAATAATATACACCCACACACCCAAACTGAATATGATCTTATATAAGTCTTTGGAACATATTTTATATTGAATTATCAATAGCTGAGAGCCTTTTAATGATTTTTTCGTAGAATCCATGGCACTGCTCAGTACTT
>JXSR01S023926.1:0-12945 GCA_000969725.1 Ophiothrix spiculata | reverse complement strand
CAGTGTCAGTACAAGACTACATTTGATGAGTTAGACAACAAGAAGATATATAGCAGGTACATTAACCAAATTACCCCACAAATAGTACACCTAAGAAGAAACAGAATCTCCAATATAATGTTATTTGTGAGAGATTTAAGCAAGAAATTTGTGATCATAGCTGAGATATTTAACAATTATGTGGAGTCATGTAGTGCTACAGAGATGACTTCAGTGTTTCAATGTTTAAGGCAATTTTACACCACGAAAACAAAGTGGTTCCTTCAGCGCAAGAAACAATTGTTATCCTTTTTGATGAGTTTGTTGTGGTTTGTAAAACTTTGTTACATGAATGTTACAGTAAAAAGTGCTTTATATCTACTATCTTTTAAAAATTGAGATTTGTTATTTTATTTGAAATAGGAAAAAAGTTTCTTAAAAGCTGATGCATGACTGTTTCCAATAGAATTGGAATGCTTATAATCAGATGAGGGCTGCTCAGGCAAAATGAGATGAATGTTGAAAATTTCAAAAATTAGTTTATGACATATTTTAATTCTTTTTAATCTCAGCATTTGAATGATATGTCACTCTTTCCTTCTCCATTCTTCATTTAGAAATCGACATCCAAAGCAGTCCACTGAATATATTGCTATCAAAATTAGCTGCAAATTGATGTCTAAGATGCAGTGTATAATAGAAACATACAATCAATTAACCATGATTATACTACCAGGTGACGTTGACCTTCAAAACCCTAGGTATAGGTAAACACTTATGCAATTAAGGCGTTTTATGTCAAAAAACGAAATTTGACTTTGTCACCCTATTTTTACGCTTAGATGCCATTTATTCAAAATGTAGATTTGCAACTTTCCTCTCATTTTGCCAAAGCATCCCACATATTTTAGCACTACAAAACACTGTGCTGGCTCTGTAGAAATTGGTACTTAATGGAAAAACTAGGCGAATCAATTGATTATATATCTATGAAACAATCGTTTTGACAGTTGTTTATGTTTTTGTTTTCTTTTTCATGTTGCTGCCACTGTGATGTATCTTATCTTACTTATAAAACCAGGTAAGACTATGAATGATTTTATTCAAAATTGGTGTCCTTTTTTTTTCATTTTCTTCATTAAATCAGTATTTTGTGGTATATTGTATGTAGTTGCGATAACAAATCCATAAAGGCCATGGTACAGCATGTGACAATTTTTTTAATCCTTACTTTCACAAACTGGCTAGGTTCTAGACAGAGTGCATGAATTGTAAACAGCTATCTCTTATTTAACTCATCTCTGATGGACTTAAGATTTGACACAGCTGCAAAAATCTTGTTTAAGTGCTTGCTGAGAGCATTTTAGACTTTATACAGTAGTCAAAGTCTGTTGCCAAAGTGTGTTTGGTTTCTATTAGCAACAAAGTGCCTAATTCTCAACAATGTGGGTTCACGGTGGCCAAAGTGCGTTTGGTTTCTATTATCAACAAAGTGCCTAATTCTCAGCAATGTGGGCTCACGGTGACCATAGTGTGTGTGGTTTCTGTTATCAACAAAATGCTTAATTCTCAATGTTGGCTTACGGTGGCCAAAGTGTGTTTGGTTTCTATTATCAACAAAGTGCCTAATTCTCAGCAATATGGGCTCACAGCGGCCTTTATTTTCATTGTCAAGGTTTTTTTTTTCAAAGTCCATAATGCAGCATATGACAATTTTTTAATCCTTACTTTCGCAAACTAGCTAGGTTCTAAGCAGAGTGCATACAATGTAAACAGCTATCTACTTATTTTGACTCATCTGAGTTGGACTTTAGATTTGACACAGCTGCAAAATCCTCCTTTAAGTGTCTGCTAAGAGTATGATTGTGTATACTCTCATTAATCTGGGTTGATGTCAGTTCTAGATAAATTTAAATCAAGACAACCAAACCAAAAATTTACTTACTCAGAGCAAATGACATTCAATGTTCAATGATTTATTTTTCCATAAGACAAAACATATACAGTAATGCAATAATATAAATAAAGGTTGACATTTTCCCAATTTGTTACCTGCATGTCTCATTTGCCAGTTATCGGAGACATGGAGCAAACTGTCAGTGACAAAAACTCAATATTTGGATTCAATACAGAAGTGATTAAATAAATGTGAAGGTCTTCCATAAATAAATAAGCATCTGAAAGTTATTTGCAAACCCAAATAAGCAGTAAATAGCTTTCAACATTCATCAATATTTCATAAAACATTTTTGTTTTCGTAAAAACATCAATCTGTATCATAGAGGCATCATTGATTTTATGTAATTATTATATTTTGTACATCAGGAATTATTGTTTGTGATCTCTAAGTAGACAAAAATAGCTTTCAAATACATGAACACTTGTGTACTCCTTAATATCCTCTGCAATATAATGCATATTATTCATTTAATTTATAAAACATTATTTTTTAAAATGAAAGCACTTTAGATTTAAAGCAATAATACTATTTTACATATCTACAATTCCAAGATCTTCTATGAAAGATGTTCATTTTTTTTTAAATTCATCCGACTGGATTCCATAATATATACATATAAAATAAAAACAAACTAGATAAAAATACAAAGATACAATAATGGTGGAGTAGTCAAAAGGCCAGTGTAGGCCAGAGAGGACTACCACTTGATTAATAAGTGTAAATGTGGATTAATTATGTGCCTTTCTATGAAAGATGTAGATCAAACCTTTTTCTGACATTGATAACATCAGCTTCAGGTATATATAATTTTCTATGAGAGTACCTGTAAAAAAAAAAGAAAGGTGTCACAACTGAACAACCCAATTTTTAAAAAATCACTAAGGGCATTTTTATACTGTTGAGTGAAATGCTTAACTGCCTTGACAAGATATTGTCATTTAAATATTGGTGGGGGACATATTTATTTGTTACTTTGTTTTATTGAATTTTGAGACTTTGACACCAAAATTACAATATATGTGGTAAAGAATTAAGCATTACGTAGATTTTACAATATTACCAGAATGCAATATTTGACCGTTAGCCTTGAATTCAATATTAAAATGAGAGTAAATCATGTAATGTATTGAACAAAAGATTTCAAATCTGTTCTTTAAATTACGAAGGAAATCGACAAATAGAGAGAGATATTGACAAGGTAATGGGAAATACAAATGTTGGTATAATATTGCAACAAACTAATAAAGATGTTGCATTAAGAAGATAATTGAGAGTGACTGCTGCGGGTAAGGAGCATTACATTCGGATTAATGGCCAATTGTTAAATCAATATGATGCATGGAAATAACTCCTTTTTCGCGGCTAGTAGCATGCATTATGTTTTGTTAATGGTGTTTACCATTATTGGAAATTTTTAATTGACCTTTGCTGTGGAAAAAAATCTTTTACCGGTTTGTTATGGTTTAATCTTAATTCACTCATATATCTACACATTCAGCATCTGCCTGTTTTGAAGATCCTCTGGGAAATCATATTAGTCAGTGCCATACATCATTTTGCTGGATATTTTGCGCCTATGTATATTGTCAGGTTAGGTGCTCTCTGAAGAGTGCCTTATAAATGTCACTAAATGATAATGTTACACAGAAAATGTGAAAATGATTATATATCAATGAGCTTGATTCCCTGTAGCTTGTTATTTGCTCATTTTCATGTATGAACATCATGCTCTTTTCTGAAAACCAGCACAACTGTGAATGTAGAGCATACTATGCATATATCATATCCTGGGGGCCAAAAATGCATTAAACTATAAACAAATTGCATTTTGCGTTCTATTAAGCAGGCTACTGAGCTGTTTGGAATTTATGGATGTGATTTTGATATACAAGATTTGTTTGAAGATGCTGATCATTGCCATGTGTTTCAAAGAGTCTTTTTTGCATTTCTGTTTTCATTTTCAGCCAAATTACTTGTTGATATTGTCAGAATTATGTACATCTCTTCAAGATATGGGTTTCTCCCAAATTCAACAATAAAACAACTATCTAGACATAGGTTTATTTATAAAGTAGCTCTGAAAAAATATTCCCTATTGGAATATGGTCTATATATTAAGAATTTCTGCCTGCATGAAAGGTACATAAATCTTTTACAGTAAGAAATCATATTTCAGTACACAACATTTTACTCTATGTAAACATGGTATGAAAAATCTTATTAAAATAATAAAAATCAGATTACCTCAAGGCTAAGGTTAATGTTAGTTTTTGCAAGAAAAGATCAAGGTGGTAGAAAAAGTATTATTAACATTGCTTATTGTGAAGTTATTACAAGTTTGGATGAGGCTTAAAATATGTGGTAATATCAAATATATCAAAAATATAGAATATCAAATATATTTCACAATTATTAACATTTTACACCATTAGAAAACACAGTTATATCAATAAAAGTGTGAGCATACCATGCAAAGTGCAGGAGTAGTATCATCTGTTCCTGATGCTCCTAAAGGGGAAACAACTTAGAAAAAAAAACCTTGAGTATTGTCATCTGTGGTGCAGGTGCGGGGGTTAGTGGATTTAATAAGAGTATCAGATAGCCATGGGCTCAATCCGACTCATATCACTTAATGTTTGCCAACTCGTAGATAGATGCAACTTAGTTATGTGAGAAGGTTGTATGTACAGTTTTGTCCTTTTGCAGAAGCCATCATAGTCTGCAGGTTTAAGAAGTGTTGACCTGGTTTTGACAACATTAGATAGATGATAATAATTTTGTTGAAAACTATAATTAAAGCATATATATTGCATGTCAAAACATAATGTTCTGATGGGACATGAATATAAAGAGAGCATTTGTCATTAAGCTTACAGAAACACATCCATAAATGCTCTTGATTCCCAAGTTGGTATTCCTAAAAGCTTCCTGCTGATGTTGTAATATGTCACCGTTGCCTCATATACACATCCTATACTCATGCTTCTATACTTATGAATGGATCTGTGTGCTTCATTTATCTTGTGTCTTGTCATAATTTTTATTCCAGAGTCAACTATTTCTCTCGTATTGATTTTAGTACATTAAACGTCTACTTGAATATGCAGCAAATATAAGCAACTTCATGTTCAATTAAAAGAGGGTAAAATGTCATAGTATACAAATATTGACTGCTTTGAGGGACATGGTTCAAATTATTTTCCCAAATGTGATCTCAAAACCGTGAATATGCCCGAAGTGAAGTAAATTCAGCAAAATATGATTGACAACTTGGATGGTATTTTACAGTAATTTATCGAAACTTTTCATAAATAAAGCAGTGGGATATCATAGAAATGAGATGAAATGTGTCACAATAGCTAACCTGAAAGCAGATTGACAGTTCATGTATAGTGTTGAGCATCCATGAATTTTAGCTAATAATAGTAGCTTATGTTCATGTCGAACCAGCCATAAATACAGCAAATTTTATTTTGTTTTATAAGTGAAATACATGCAGAGGATATAGTCCTGAAAATTGATTTTTGTAGATTAACAATCTTTATGCTTCAAAACACTTGCAAAGTTAATATCTTTTTATTCTTAGGACTAAGAGGCCGCATTTATGGCTGGTTCGAGATGAACAGTCACATATTAGCTTAGTATGCACTGACAAATAGTTACTTGCATGGTCATTGCCTTCAATTTGGAATATATTACCATTTTCAAATGGCTTTTAAGGTTATTAGGGAATTGGATTTTTCCTTTTTTTGATTAAATCCATGTAACAAGTTGTTCACTTGAATGAAGCTGTTGTAATGATTGTAAGGAGTTTTAGAATTTCTAAACCATTAGCGCATTACTGGAAAGGTTGACATTTTCACAATTTGTTACCCGCATGTCTTTTTGCCAGTTATCGGAGACATGGAGCAAACTGTCAGTGACAAGCAATCAATATTTGGATTCAATAAAGAAGTGATTAAATAAATGTGAAGGTCTTTCATAAATAAATAAGCATCTGAAAGTTATTTGCAAACCCAAATAAGCAGTAAATAGCTTTCAACATTCATCAATATTTCATAAAACAGTTTTGTTTTTGTAAAAACATCAATCTGTATCATAGAGGCATCATCTATTTTTATACACTTTTTATATTTTGTATATCAGGAATTATTGTTTGTGAACTCTACGTAGACAAAATTGGCTTTCAAATACCTGAACACATGTGTTCTCCTCAATATTCATTTTGCAATGTAATGTATATTATTCATTTAATTTAATGACATTTATAAAACATCATATTTTATAATGAAAGCACTTTAGATTTAAAGCAATAATACTATTTTACATATCTATCATTCCAAGTGTATATTTATGTGCCTTCCTATGAAAAACCTTTTTCTGACATTGACAACACCAGCACCAGGTATATATAATTTTCCATGAGAGTACCTGTAAAAAAAAGAAAGGTGTCACAAATGAACAACCCAATTTTTAAAATTTCACTTAAGGAATTTTTATACTGTTGAGTGAAATGCTTTACTGCCCTGACAAGATATTGGTGGGGGACATATTTATTTGTTACTTTGCTTTATTGAATTTTGAGACTTTTATACCAAAATTACAATATACTAGTATGTGGTAAAGAATTGAGCATTTCATAGATTTTACAAATCTAACTACCAGAACACAATATTTGACCATTAACCTTGAATTCGATAATAAATAAGATGCTATTGATGTAATGTAACGAAGATTTCAAATCTGTTCTTTAAATTACTGAGGAAATCGTCAAATAGAGAGAGAAATTGACAAGGTAATGGGAAATACAAATGTTGCTATGTTATTGCAACAAACTAATTATGATGTTGCATTAAGAAGATAATTGAAAGTGACGGCTGCGGGTAAGGTGCATTACTTTCAGATTAATGGCCAATTGTTAAATCAATATGATGCATGGAAATAACTCCTTTTTTGCAGCTAGTAGCATTCTTTATGTTTTGTTAATGGTGTTTGCCATTATTGGAAATTTTTAATTGACCTTTGCTGTGGTAAAAAAGACAGGTATAGAATGAAACAAAAATATGACATCTTTTACCAGTTTGTAATGGTTTAATCTTAATTCACTCACATATGTGGGCTGCTCTGGCAAAATGAGAGGAAAGTTGCAAATCTACTTTTTGAATAAATGGCACCTAAAGTAAAAATAGGGTGAAAAAGTCAAATTTTGTTTTTTGACATAAAACACCTTCATGCATAAGTGTTTACCTATAACTAAAGTTTTGAAGGTCAACTTTGCCGGGAAGTGCAATAATTCATGGTTAATTGACTGCATGTTGCTTTTATACACTTTAGTCATCAGTATCTTTGAAATCGATTTGCAGCTAACTTTTGTTGCAATATATTCAGTAGATTGCTTTGGATTTTGATCTCTAAATGAAGAGTGGAGAAAGAAAGTGTGACATATTATATATCATTTAAAAGCTGAGATTATAGAGAATTCTTATTCAGTGGGTGTGGCTTATAATTCAATGAAGCAATCTGACTGGTTCTTACCCTAACTCCGCCCATCCATTATGACACGATAGATGACAGGTAGCGCGTCAAGTTTGAAACATGTAAACAAATAGGAACTACTTTTTTAGAGTGCTGCGTTTGGGACTTGTTTTAATAATTTACATTCTTATAAAGACAGGTTAATTAATTTATGACATAAAATAAGTCAAAACATCTGTATGACACACTAGATTTTGAACCGATACTATAAATTTCATAAAATTTATTCAGTTCTTTCGACGATCGACCCAGCCTAGCCCAGGCCTTCTCACTCAGCTAAAAGTGAAACACATGTGCATGCACTGATCTCGAAGCAAAATGTTGTGGTGAAAAACATAGCTCATCATTATTGTCTCGTTATTTTTTGAACTAAAATTCATGTTGCAAATAAATGTTGGCACGATTGGCAAGTCAGAGGCCGAGACGGTAAGATTCGTGCCCGGATTCGTGCATTGCCATTGAATTTAACACTGGTCGCCGGGCCTAGGGCCTAGCCTACGCTAGCCTCAACACTGGCCTTCTGATGAAATGCAGTGTAATGCCGGGATTGAATTAAGCTTACAGTTGCTTACCTTGCTCAGTTGTGTATAAATGATCTTCTTTACAATTACACTGTTTTCTCAGTTTCTAGTTAAGAAAAGCAGAGTTCATGACCAAGTCCCTCTTCAAGTCTTCATGACTTTCAGGCTCTCAGCAAGCCAAATCGTGAATGCTCAGAGTCAGACTCAGTGACAGTGTCAGTGCCAGTATTGACTCGGAAAATCGTGTCATCTATATAATGCAATGTTACGTTTTTCAGCAAACACACCAAGTAATGATAACAATTATATCTTCATTAAAACACATTTTAGTATATTCCAATCAGATTTTGTGCAGATTTTCTTCATGGCTCGATCGTCATTCATGTCATTTGTAAACAAAACAATGTGAGATTCACCTGGTATATTAATCCGCGCCAGCTGCGCGTTGGAAAAATCGTACATGTGGATTGATTCATTACTTAGACAGGGGTGTCAGTTATTAACTAGATGATGTCACGCTAATTTTTTAGCGTAAAAACACATTAATTTTCTTAAAAACGGTAAAAATCCGAATAAGAATGAGAATAAAATATAAGATTTCTTGTTTTGCCTGTCATCTATCGTCTCATAATGGATGGGGGTGTACATTATTTTATCGTAATGGGCACCCATTACTCAAATTAATGTACACACCCATCCATTATGAGATGATAGATGACAGGCAAAACAAGAAATCTTATCTTTTATTCTCTAATTAAAATATGTCATAAACTCAATTTTAAAGTTTGCGACTTTCCTCTCATTTTGCCAAAGCACCCCTCATATCTACACATTCAGCATCTGCCTGTTTTCAAGATCATCTGGGAAATCATATTAGTCAGTGTCGTACATCATTTTGCTGGATATTTTCCACCTCTGTATATTGTCAGGTTAGGTGCTCTCTGAAGAGTGCCTTATAAATGTCACTAAATGATAATGTTACACAGAAAATGTGAACACTATATTAAAAAGAAAGATCTAGGACCCCAATGGAAATAAGCTTCATTAGAGGCTTTCTTGGGTTATCCTTGGCTATCAGCCTAAAAAAAAAAAGAACTATAATGATTATATATCAATGAGCTTGATTCCCTGTAGCTTGTTATTTGCTCATTTTCATGTATGAACATCATGCTCTTTTCTGAAAACCATCACAGATGTGATATAGAGCCTACTATGCATATATCATATCCTGGGGGCAAAAAATGCATTAAACTATAAACAAATTGCATTTTGCGTTCTATTAAGCAGGCTACTGAGATGTTTGGAATTTATAGATGTGAAGATGTACTTTTGTTTGAAGATGCTGATAATTGCCATGTGTTTTGAAGACTCCTTTTTGTTTTTTTTGTTTTTTGTTTTTTTTTCATTTTCAGCCAAATTACTTGTTGATATTGTCAGAATTATGTACATCTCTTCAAGATATGGGTTTCTCCCAAATTCAACAATAAAACAACAATCTAAAACATAGGTTTATTTATAAAGTAGCTCTGAAAAAATATTCCCTATTGGAATATGGTCTATATATTAAGAAATTCTGCCTGCATGAAAGGTACATAAATCTTTTACAGTAAGAAATCATATTTCAGTACACAACATTTTACTCTATGTAAACATGGTATGAAAAATCTTATTAAAATAATAAAAATCAGATTACCTCAAGGCTAAGGTTAATGTTAGTTTTTGCAAGAAGAGATCAAGGTGGTAGAAATAGTATTATTAACATTGCTTATTGTGAAGTTATTACAAGTTTGGATTAGGCTTAAAATATGTGGTAATATCAAATATATCAAAAATATAGAATATCAAATATATTTCACAATTATTAACATTTTACACCATTAGAAAACACAGTTGTAACAATAAAAGTGTGATCTTACCGTGCAAAGTGCAGGAGTAGTATCATCTGTTCCTGATGTTCCTAAAGGGGAACATCTTAGAAAAAAACTTGAGTATTGTCATCTGTGTGGTGCAGGTGTTGGTGGATTTAATAAGAGTATCAGATTGCCATAGGCTCAATCCGACTCATATCACTTAATGCTTACCAACTCGGAGATTGGTACAACTTAGTTATGTGAGAAGGTTATATGTACAGTGTTTTCCTTTACAGAAACCGTCTTAAGACCAGAGATTTGTTATCTACATAGTTGGTATCTAATTTATTCACAAAAATAACATTGATTTTATTTTTGTTACATACCAGCTTTGAATGATGTCTTTCAATATTTGCACACTGTGTATTACTGTATTTTCTAGGTGTAGCCTTTTTATATACTGTTCATATAAATTGGCATAGCAGATCACATTTCATAAGACTACTTTGCTGATTGAGTGTGATTTTCAACTCTTTGAACATTTACGAGGGTATCAAAAAGTTTTGAACTTTTACCCAGAAGAAATAAAACCAGGAACGTTATTTTATTATGAGATTCTTAAGGCATCTTTCCATAGTCAATGTGCAAAGTAACACATTTTTCCAACTTTTAACTGACTGTCCACAGACTGTTATTGCAGGGATCCTCTCTATTGAAAAAATCTGTTTTTATTTTTCAATGAAAATCAATAATTTCAGGTCGACCATGATTTATTACATAATTGTGACGTCATCCATCAACCGATTTCCACAATTTTGGTATCAATGGAAAGAAAAAACACTACCCTTTAACATGGTATCAAACAATTTAACTTTGGGTGTGTCAATGAGATTTACTGGGCCCTGTAATCTTTCGAATGCAGGGACTTTATAACGCCACATGTCTTAATTTCCACCATGCAGCTTGTGTAATAAGCTGGTGGGTAGATGACATCAATCACCTCCAGTAAAGAAAGTAAAACTATTTATGAGACAATTTTTGCACCATAATGCATATAAAGACGAATGACTTTTCTCTCAAAATTTCATTGGTATAGCCCCTTCCTTCTGGGTAAGGTTTAAAACTTTTTGATACCCCCTCCTATATGAAGAGATGTAGATATTTCTCTTTCTGGTTAAACTGGTTTCAGAGTGTTTTTCATGATTATTGTAGCTTGAAGACTACAACAATGTAGTATGTGCAGGCTTGATATTGTTGTTCTGAACAATGTTGCCAAGCAATGCTTCTGATTCTAGAGAAGATTCTGTTGGCTCTTACATCAAAAAGTAAGTTGCAGGCAGATTTGTTTTCACAATTGTATCTTGAATTAGGAAATCTGGAGGAATGAATATCATACTCAGTAAAAGAAACACTATAGGTGTCTTCTTTATGCATGCTATACAGAGTTTTGCAGGACATTTTACGTTAATTGTTATTTATCGTAACAAAAGTCTATATCCTTGTGTTATTTACATTTTAAAGTACCCTGAAATCTTTGTTTTATTTTGCATGAGCACTATTTATGTCTGAGCACTGCACAGGAATTTATTGATGAGTATTGACATACCTCAAAATATCTGTACATGCAAGCATTTTTTCATGGACAATTTTTTTCAGGATGACCGATGTGTGTAATATGCAGAAATGAAAACTAAAAAAATAAATGAAACAAATAATATTGCTCAACAAAAAGGTTTGGATGGGTGTAGAAACCTACGTTTTTGACATAGTAAACGGGGCACTCTCTGTGAGTAATGACTTCCTGTTCAATATTTTTTTTATAAAGCAAACTGTATACAATAGATTTGTATTTCAATAAATGAAAACTATTCCATTTGTTGGCTTCCTGTGATACATGTATGTAATAGCATCGCAACTGTTGTATCTAACAGCATAGACTAGGGCTATAATTTAAAATGATGATTCCATTGATACAATAAATGAAACGATGAATGAATTGCAAGTCAATCACAATTCCTGAAACTGGGTTAACAATCCTGCGAGCCCACCCACCCACGCACATCTCATTGTCTCATACAATGTGATAGACACTGTCTCTTTTGCCTCCTCATCTTTTACACGTTGTAGTGAACTCGTAGTGATTGGTTATGTGTGCTTACTAGTTTTACTATTATAGAGCACATCATTATTAGTAGTTTCAGACTTTGCTTTTGTCATGTGAAGCTGTGAGAAATCATTACAAATTTGAAATTAGTGTTGTCGTTAAGCAGTCAATATAGAAGGGGGATTCCAGACTAAGTGGTATTGTGTGATAAGATTCAAAAACGTCAATTGCCATCACTGTGGTGTTAAGAGCATTGTGCAACTCTGATGATATTTGAACAAAAATATGCCAAAGTCAACTTTGCATTGTAAAATCCTAGCAATGAGCTATTTTTGCTAGATTTTAGCTGAATAAGTAAGTAAATTATGATTTACATCTACATAGCTAGTTTGAAGCTTATCTACATAAGCTTATATCAAATATTTTTTAAAATGGAAGAATAAGAATAGCCCTATATCAATACCTTTGACAAACCCTCATACTCGTATGACTACCCTAAATTTCACGATTTATGCATCAAAAGATATGCATAAAAGATATAGAAATGTAAGCGTTTGGCACAGCAAAATAATGTTATCTCTGGTATTACTTAGTGTTATTTTAAGATGTGTTTATAACTGCATTAGTTCGTTGCATCAATTTATAATAGTGTGGTCATACAAAGAAACTTAGGGATCGTGTTGAAGACATGTTCATCATTGTAAAATGCCTGCCTGAATTATAAAATGTGGGATTGTATATTTTATCTCATTTTTGTAAATACAGTATAAATCATTCATGGACAATCTGTTAGTGTCTTTGTTGATGCAATAACTCTCTTAACAGATTGCAAGTCAATTATGTATTTTAACAATATCAAACTATGTGCACAATATACAATAATATACACCCACACACCCAAACTGAATATGATCTTATATAAGTCTTTGGAACATATTTTATATTGAATTATCAATAGCTGAGAGCCTTTTAATGATTTTTTCGTAGAATCCATGG
>JXSR01S023925.1:97556-111918 GCA_000969725.1 Ophiothrix spiculata | reverse complement strand
TAGTTACCTGAGGTGACTTGGAAAATATTTTACATTTACCTTGCCAGATTTGAAATTGAGACATGGCAGCCTCCACAAACGGTAAGTAGGCCTATAAATGTTGTAATTATTTATTTCTCGGAATTAATTCAGATCCAGATGTTGTGCGTCAACCCCGGCGTGAACCTCACACTCTCAATTCACAAAATTCTTGGACGGGGTTTTACGTTTGGCACACACATGTGCACACACTCGCCCAAAATGGCGTATAGGTCTATAGTTAGTTTTTTGTCAATTCTGCAATATTTGAGAAGTTTGTAACATAGATTCTATCAAAAGTACATGTAATGATGTATCAGATCTTGTACTTTTTAGATGAGATGAAGGGCCTTAAAGCCAAAGGGGCAATTCATGATCCACTGGCACTGACACTGTGACTTTTCACCCTCAAGGTCACCTCTATCAAATTTGAGTTTTTTAGCATATAAGAATCCTCTAGTGGTATATGTTACGATCCCCAAACCATTCTTCCATATCTGTTTGCTTTTTTGAGAAAAGTGAGAAAATGTGTCATTTTCTAATTATTGTCGGGGCCCCGACAGTAATTACAACACAGTAGTCTAGACTAGGGGGATTTTCAAAATGCTGAAAAAGCTTGTAACTTGGAAACGAACGGTCAGAATCAAGTGAAATTTTCAGTATATTTATTTTGTACTCTTCTTTTTATTTAGCTAGAAAAGAGGCCACATCAAAATCATGAATTGCACCTTTAAAATCGATGTAAAAACGAACAATTCATAGACGAGAGTTTCTACATTCTTTTTTACACGTAGCTTGTCGTGCTTGTGTAACATAAACATGGTCATGGTAATTGCAATTTGGTGTCCAGTTCTGTCTTGCTCGAGAAACACAAGCCAAACAACTGTGTAGTATAGTACATCTCATAATGGCCATTTGTGCATAAATTGAAATAATAGTACAAATTAATATATGGTACTTGAACTAAGGCCCTGCGGGGAAACCCGAAACCCCGAATTTTCCAAGACCGGACCGGACCAAAACCGGGTCGGGAATTATTTTTGAGCTTTTTTTTAGGGTTCGGTACGGTCCGGGAAAAAAATTATCGGGGTCGATCGGGTCGGGGAATTTTCACTCGGGGTCGGGGAAAGTTTACATTCGGTCCGGGAAATGCAAAAACTAGTTAGAGTAAAAATAAAATGGAGCAACAATTAATTGCTGTGTCTATAATGTCATTTTTTAGCTTGTACTTTCTGTCCATAGTTAATCGTTCGTACTTTGCATTAGTTGCTGATCTGTCATTTGTCATTGTCTTGCATTTCATGCACCTGAAATCTTGTAAACGCTGTTCATTGAGTTGTGATTGCGCGATCATGATAAAATGGACAGTGGGCCTTCGTAAGGAAAGAGATCGCTTGTTGTAGGTCTGATACAACTAGTGGTGGGCTATCATAGGCGGCGGAAGCGGGGGGACATGTCCCCCCCTAAAATTTTCGAGGGGGGGGACGGACCCCCTCAAAAAATCAAGAAGAAAGAAAGAAAAGGAAAGGAAATTGTAAATTTTCCCTTTGTTTTGATCGTTTAAATATAAAAATCTAAAAATTTTGCGCGCTTCGAGCTAAATTACAGTAGAAAATTGCAATTCTTGCGCAAATTTCAAAATTTTCAACAATTTGTTGCTGAAATTACCCGATTTGGCAAAAAAATTTCCGCGAAGTATCATAATTTTCCTCCGACGATTTTTGCTCAAAAAATTTGCCGTCCCCCCCTAAAATTTCAACCTTCCGCCGCCGGTGTGGGCTATACAAGGATGATGTTTCAGATCACAGAAAGTACTAGCTCTATAGATGCAGCTTGAGCTCCCGGGTTGAGCTCCTGAACAATTTGATACCATTTTTAAAGAGATCGGTCAAAAATTGAGTTGGTGCCATCCAAAAAACGATTTGGGGCAAAAAGGTCGTTGACCCCCACCCATTTTCATCAAACTTGAATATCTCTGCTTCTGCATGAGCTAATTTAGTGGTTTTGGTGTCTAAATATGTGGGTCATTCCATGCCAACTCAACCAAAATTGGGAAAATTGGCCGATACCCCCCAGCTCTGAAAAAAATGAGAAAATTATGAAATTAAGGAGACCGTATCTCCATATTAAACTTAAAGCAAACTACAGAGCTGTTTATTGAGATATGTGATTATTGGGACACATATTTTTAGATTCTGGCCTCAACAACGCACAACAATGTACAACGCACCACGCGATACGCAGCGTGCAACTAGACGAGATTAATGAATGCGTATAAGTTACAAACTGTCCAATTAGATTTACAATTTCAGCGCGTAATTGCATAACGTGTAATGCAGAGTGTATGAATTTGGCATAAAAACACCCTAGATACCAATTTCTAGCATGATAGCTTTTTCCATTGTGAAAATATGAGCGTCTGAAATCTGTGAGAAGTGATGCGGGAATATTGGCTAAAACTGGCCCTTCCGTATATCATTTGAAGCCAACTTTTAGGTCCTGTGATTTTTTTATTAAGTCAAAGAGAGGGTTGTCATTTTATTAATAGTCACAACCCATTGTGGTTTGCCTAAAAAAACAAAATAAGGAATAACTGATCCTTGGTTTGATATAAACAGGGGGGTTATATTAAATGGAATTGGACATGTGCGCTTCAAAAAGGCCTATTCAGACTACTTCGGAACCACTTTTGAGGTGTTGTAATTTTGTTATTAACCAAGAGGGAGGGCTATACTGTTTTAAGTGGTCATAACCCAATGTGATATATCAAAAAAAGTCAAAATAAATAGTAGCTAACCTCTAGTTTGATGTGGAGGGGGGGTCAAAAATGAGATTTTAGCATGTGCGCTTGGTGTTTGCCGTCAAAATATGCATTTTTAGATGTTAGTATTTAATCAAATATAGATATTTACTATTATTGTTGAGGCCAAAATCTAAAAATATGTGTCCCAATAATCACATCTCACATTAAGCTTTGTTATATATTTACAAATGTGCATAAGAGTGCAAATTTTAAGAAATAATAGAGATCACACCTGATTCTTTTCTCCTTTATTGAATTTTTTGATCAAGAAGTATGAAAATTGAGCCATTTTTGTAAAAAATGCAAAAAGTGTCTTTGGAAATTTATCTCTAGTGGCAAAATAAATTAAGACTTGTTTTCATCATAAATGTCATATGTGTACCTTTAGGCAATTCAAGCTGAAATATGAACACTCTAGCTCAAATTTTGACAATTTTATGACATTTTTTGCTACTATTTTTAGCCAAAAACAGGTTTTTGACATAAAAAAGTTATGTTTAAGAAATCAAAACAGTGACAGAGCAGAGTAATTGTTCATGGATTTATTAGTTGTAGTCTGGGAAATATTTGTACCAAATGCCAGCAAATCTCAACCATTTAGTTAGCAGATATTAAGGTTTATGCCCTAAGTGTTGGACGTGACATGTGAACGGAATTTTGACTTAAAATACTATCTTATTGACATTTATTAAAAACAAAAACTAATTTTAAGGTTTTGAAATGATGCACCACTACAAACTTTCCATATTGAATGCTTTGTTGTATATTTATGCTCTTCCAATATTCCAAAACTGTGAAGTTTTTTATGGTTGGACGTGACAAGGTGTGTTGGACGTGACAAATTGCAAATGTGAACGGGGCAAAATTTTGAAATTTTACAAAAACTGATCACACCTTAAAGTAAGTTTGTAGTTCACAAACCCATGCAACAGCTAGAAACATACTATAGATTCAAAGTTGCAGACCTCTTATTTTTCAAGATATGAAGCACACATGTGTTGGACGTGACAAAATGTGTTGGACGTGACTGGTGTGAACAGAAAATGTTTTGTTCATAGATTCAAGCCATTTTAAAATGGTTGTCAAAACTTTTAGGTACAATTTAATAGAAGAGAGACAGTCCTCTTGGAGAGTAAGTATCACACACATATAACTTACTTCATAAAGACAACAGAGCTTCTGCAAAAAGTCCGAAATTTCACGAATGCAAATTTTAGTTAGACTTTCCAGAAATGTTGGGGCCAAAAATACAGTTTTGGCCATTTTTTGCCAAAATTGTCATTTTTGGTCACAAACCGATATCATCATCATGTTCAGGGTAAAAATCCGCTTCTAAAAGTGTATACTTTTATATATTTTATACAATTAGTATCAGAGTTAGAGTAAAAAAACATTCATGCCATTTGTAGGTCTATCCCAGCCTTAAATTCCATCCCTGCCACCAATTTTTTTTTGTGGGTCCATGGCCAAGTTTAAGGAATGTTTCTTACTTTATCATTGTATGATAGATGATGCAAGCATGCAGGCTGATGATCCAATGTACGCATTTCTAGAGACCAGGAACATAGATCCTGCAGTAATAAAATTACTAAAAGATGAGAAGGTAAGTCTTCTCTACATGTGTACCACTCCATTTTTCTGTTGTTTTGTAGCAGATTCAACACCACTTCATTCGGTTGCCATGGCAACGCGGAAGGTAAAAAAAAAATCCTACCATTGGATCACAGATCTTTGTGTATATAACAAATCTAAAATCTTTTGATGGGTGATTTTCCATAATAGCAGACTATAAATGGTCATTGAAGTAGGCTGCCATTAGCATAGGCGAGACTGCTGGTTCGTGAACCATCTTGATTAGGATCATGTCGGCCAGGGGGATTACGTGAATCCAAGAACCAGTATTTTTTGTAAATCTATAATTTGCATGGTCAATTGGTCATTATTTGTAAAGAAGCACAAGGTGTGTGTCTGTATGATGTAGTCGTCACACAGTCAATCCCTGGAATAAATTCCTAGTAAGCTGAATTTTGACGCACATTAAGTTTGGTATCTGCCAAATACATTTATCATACCCGGTGCACAAAATTGACAAAAATCCGCTATGGGAAAAAATGTTATGTGTATGATGGGGCAAGAGGAGTCAAATGGTCAAAATACTATGATTGTATTGAAAAAGAGATGCCAAATTATTATTGATGTCATGATGATTATTCAAATTGATTAGAGTTTGACCTATCTAGGACGTACCTTTCTCGAGATGTAACCAGAAAGGTCAAAGGTCACATTTTTGGCTCTACATGGTCAAATTTTCAAATATCGTCCAATTTCAGTAAAAATGGTATGAAATAGCTCACATTGTTGATGCAATTCAAAATGGGAATAATTTCCCTTAATTTAGGTATTTTGTTGTCATGGTGAGAAGAAAGAATAGTTCAAAGTCAATGATATTGACCTTTTTGTCAATAACAAAATAATTCACATGCTACCAAGTACCCTGATTTACTTCTGATTTACACTATATAAATAATGTATATGAACTCAAGTTTAATACTGAGGATGCAAGAGTATCAACATTTGCTGTTTTCTTTTCCATACAGATAGATTCCGCTACTGTTAAAGATATGTCTGATGCAGACCTAAATAGATTCCTTCCCAAATTTGGAGACCGTGTTGCTTTGCGTGTGCAGGTAAAACGGAAATCTTGGAGCCTTCTTCAAAAATCAGACCTGGCGAAGAAACTCAGAGAAAAAAAACGTAATGCAATGAAAGGGAACACAAATGCGTCCAAGGAGGTGAGAAAATTTTCCATTGGGCTCAAGGAGTATCTTCATCATAACAGAACTTATAAGACGGTAAGGGAAGTTAGAGGTGGCGGCATTCGCTATGAGACCAGAAATATTGAAACGCCCGTCAGTGAGATACAGTTGATTGCAAAAAATCTATTCTTTCCAAACAACAAAAACAAACTGGGGGATGTAGCAAATTTCAGATTGTCATTAAGAGACATTAACGACGAGGTACTTGATGAGAATGAAAACATCGCCAGTATGTATGCACAAATGAAGTGCAAGATGCTTAGAGTATACTTGTGTGTTGAAGAAATAAGAAGAGAAAGCAAAATGATAGAAAACCAAGGTGAAGAGGAACCAGGAGAAAGAGAAGAACGAGAAGGCCAAAGTGAAGAGGAATCCAACGAAGTAGAAGAACCAGAAAGCCAAAGTGAAGAGGAATCCAGAGAAGTAGAAGAACCAGGAGGCCGAGGTCGGGAATACGGAAGAACAATTGCAATAAGCAGCTCTGATGAGGTAGGCTAACATTATCAGTGTAGTTGAGTTAAGAGATTGTGGGTTCGAGCCCCGGGCCGGGCGGTTTTCGTCTCCTTGTTTCCTTGAGCAAGAAACTTTACTTTACTTGCTCCGTGGTCGGACAGTCACGTTAAGCCGTGGGTCCCCTGTACGAATAGACTCCTTCATGGGGTATGCATGTTATCATGCAAGCACTTGTATCATTGATTGATTGATTGATTGGGTTTATTTTCTGTTTCTTGCTTTTTATCCTCATTAACGAACGCTTACTGAAACTTTGCATGCCGTCATTATTACCACTTATACTTCAAATGATGCAAAAATCTCTTTTTATTTTAAAAAGTGACATATATTTTCTTTTTTCTTATTGAAGGATATTCCAACCACTGCAAGCAAACATCAGATGCCATCAGATGTGGATGGACTTGGGCGCATGGGAAGAACCATAACAAGACCCAAAATACCAGTGGGATATCCGGCAACCATACAGTGTATGACTATACATAACGGCCGCATGATCTTCGACAAGAACTTTGACATCATCATGATCAATATCGAGGAAGAGCACTTTGGTAAAGGGGCAATGAGGGAAGCGTTTAGGGCAGTTGTCACTAAGGGGAATGCCTTTGTTCAACCTGGAAGATACGTCGTCAAAAGGTCCTTGTCGTCAGATGAAAATTGCCGGTCACTTAAAAAGGTAAATTGAATTAATATTCTTTTTGCATTTTATGTCTCATTTTAGAATTCAATGGAAATTGGTGTATACAGCCTGAGCTAGCATTCGTGTAAAAACAACTTGGGTTATGAAAACCAGCTCATTGACAGAGTGTAGTTGATCAATAGAGGTCGTTGGACTTTCCATTAACGTAACACATACATGTAACAATAGTGATTGCTCATTCATTACCATTCTTGTGTGCCACCAACCCTATTGTTTCTGATTTATAAATGTACATAAAGAAACACATTTGTTCGGTGGTTCATGCCAAAGGAAGTTGAAAACAGACATTAGAACTTATTACCGTAAAGATGGCCTCTTTGACAAAACACTGACGTCCTCTAGCAATGTCAGTTAACATATACATTCATCCTTTAGTTATTTATTCATTAATATGTGCCATATGCTTAGAACATTGAATAGATATCTCTGTAGATGCGTTGAACCTGTATGACAGGCCTTCTCAAATAGCGGCCCGCGGTGCCTTAACCAGTGGCCTGCACACAGGCACCAACAAAAATAACAAAAATCAGGGAATATGTTTATTTTGAAGTAAAAAAAGTAAATGGATAAAAATCAGATTCAGCCGTTTTTATGCAATTGTAGCCTACATCATTATAGTTCAAACATTCTCAAAATAGTTTTTATTATCATGTGAATGTAAACAAAAAAGGCAGTGACAGCCCTGCAAGGAGAGGTGCATGGGACATTCTCTACCTCTTAGTTTGGGCCCAATAAAAAACAAACTTTAGGTGCCAAAATTTTACAATTTTAAATGTCACTGACATTTTGTCAATGGAAAACAATCTGTGTAGCAAATTGCCAAAATTTTGCTTTTAAGCATAAAAATGGTTAAAATTTGTGCTATTTGAAAAAAAAAGTTTATATTAGTACTAAAATTTGCTCCATTTTCAAACTCTGTTATTTATTGGAAAATTAGACCATAAAAAAGGCCTACATTTGAACATTAACATCAACATTGTACTATTATACTTTTCTTGATTTTCGTGATACCTGCTGCTAATATTTGGCTCTTCGGCTATTCGGCTCTTCCCAATCTGGGACCAGCTCCCAGTGGCCAACACAATATAAATTGGTGTTGGGAGCAATGAAAAAAATGATAAGTGGTGATGTTTGCACAATAAATGTTTGTTATTTGTTTAATTATTTTCATGTAGGATATGCAGACTCAGGAATGTGTGCGTGGGTTGATGAATGAGTTTGTGGAAAAGTGCATACTAAATGAAGTTGCCACTCCCTATCCAAGGTGGTACTCAAGTTAATAAGTTTGATTTTGTATTGGTATTTTCATTTTCTTATACTTTTGATTAATTGTTTAGTTTCTTTCTTAGCTGTTAATTAGGTGGGATGGTCATAGTTTCAGACCATTTGGACATAAGATGAATTTATAACTTTATTCACGCTTATCACCTTTTTGAAGAAAAATATGAAAAAGTGGGAATAACCAGAGTACATTTGTGACATTATTCATGCTGATCATATTTTCTAAGAAAAAATGAAAAAAAAAAGTGTGAAAACCAGAGTGCCCTGACCCACAATTTAAAGTGGCTGCCAAAGAAATGAAAATTCACATCGTCACTGTCTTATGTTTTCTTGGTAATACTTCTTAGCTGTTGATAAGAGGTGGGAGTAGATCAAGTTTATGACATTCTTCAATTGTATATGAAGATTTTGTTTCCAAAAGGGCCTAAATCCCCTTTTGGTCAAAATTAAGTTATTGGTGCCATAGTGTAGTTTAGCGGAATAGCTAAGATCAATGATTCACAAGAATCGTTCAGTTTTGAAGAAAGCAAAATTTGCACATGGTATCTATAATACCCGGAGATCCTAAAAAGAAATGGATACAAATATATTTTCACCTTTGAGGGCCGCCATTTTGAATTTAAATATGGCTACCTTAATCCCTATATTTTACCCACATCTCCTATTAGTCGAGTATCTAGACTCTACCAAACCAACCTTTCTAGCTTCGTTTAATGGTCCTAGAACACATTTGAGATGGTAACAAAATCAATTTCCCGATGCACTGGCGATATTCAAGATGGCGTCCAAAATGGCCGCCAAAATGCTATATTTCATTATTTTAGCTTTAAAACAACTCATAAACCACTTTATGACAATTTTTTACAGGGAAACTACTTTTGGAGCTGTAAGAAACACATTTGGCTTAAAATAAGATCATTTGCATGTTTCAAATTCAAAATGACCGCCAAAATGGCATATTTGAATTGAAATTGACAAAGATATCCTTTGAAATCCCAATTATCATAAATAATCAACAGTAAATGACATTTAGGGCTACAACAAGATCATTTGACCCATAATTATGATGTTAAAATGTTAGAAATTCAAAACGGCGCCAATACCGAGACCCAAAATGGCTGCCAAAATATGTTTTAGTGCGCTAAAATTGGTGAAAATGACTTAAAAACAGCATCAAGCACCCGCTAGTTCAAAATAATTAATGGAAAGTGTTTTTGGGAGTTACTGCAGATATATCTGTTCCAACATTACGCTGTTAACATGTTTAAAATCCAAGATAGCACCCTTAATGGGGTCTAAAATAGCTACTAAAATACATTTTCTTGCACAAAAGTAGGTCAAAGCAAAATTAAAACAGCATCAAACACACCATATATTCAAAATATTTGATAGCAAATGACTTTATGAATTAAAACAGATGTATTTGTCCCCAAATAAGGCTGTCCCCAAATAAAGCCGAAAACTCCAGATGGCACCTGTACTGTGATCCAAAATGTGTTTTAATGCGCTAAAAAATGGGTTAAAAGGACTTTAAAACAATGTTCAAACACCCTATATGTTCAAGATATTTGATAGCAAATGACTTTGAGAGTTACAACAGATATAATTGTTCCCAAATTAGGCTGTTAATAAGCTGGAAATTCAAAATGATGCCTGTATACTGAGATCCAAAATGTCGCCAAAATACATTTTCATGCATAAAAGTTGTCAAAGCAAAATTAAAACAGTATCAAACACCATATGTTCAAAACATTTAATAGCAAATGACTTTGAGAGTTAACCCTAACCCTCCTCAGTCCAACAAAATCCAAAAATCAAGAAATTCGCCTAAGTCCAAATACGTCATAGACCGGGGTTACAGATGGGCACGAACGTGCTGCCATGGCAGGCCATACTCGGTGGCGTGCCACAGGTGGACATTGGAACGGGATGCGAGAGGTCAAGGGTTCAAATCCCAGGGGAAACGGGAAATTTTTGTATGTCGTATTCGGACTTAGATAGTTTATAAGCGTTTCGGAGTTGGGGTTATGAAGGTATATAAATGCATAGTAGACATGCTACCATAAAACAGATATATTTGTCCCCAAATAAGGCTGTTGACAAGCTCAATACTCCAAATGGCGCCTATACTGTGATCCAAAAT
Source organism: Ophiothrix spiculata (assembly GCA_000969725.1). Lineage (NCBI taxonomy): Eukaryota > Metazoa > Echinodermata > Ophiuroidea > Amphilepidida > Ophiotrichidae > Ophiothrix > Ophiothrix spiculata. Next base: position 101,647 of record JXSR01S023925.1, on the reverse strand, counting down.
GGCCGGTAAAATATGTTTTATTGAGCTAAAAATGAGTTAAACCGAGGTGGTTTTCAGGATATCCCACAATGCATTATTCTGATTCACTGATTGTACAATATGCCTGCAAATCCAATTCAACTCCTATACTTATGTACAGGTTGCCGAGGTTTTTGAGGTGTCAGAAATGTGGGTAAACACTGGGCTAGTGTGAAAAGAAACACATCCCTAGAAAGATATGAATGAGTACTATTCAATGGAATTCTCAAATTCCTAATAGCCCCTTGTCCAGAAAACCATTATTGCCTATTACTTATCAGTGTATCAGAATGATTCATTGTGGGATATCCTGAAAACCACCTCTGCTTTAAAACAGTATCAAACACACTCTCTTTTTCAAGATATTTGATTGAAAATGGTTTTAGAAGTTACATCAGAAATAATTGTCCCCACATTGGGTTATTAAAATGTTTAAAATCCAAAAATATAGTGTGTTTTATACTGTTTTAAAGTCATTTAACCCATTTTATCACATTAAAATGTATTTTGGCGGCCAACCGGCCATTTTGGATCTCAGTACCGACGCCATTTTGAATTTGAAGCTTGTTAACAGCCTAATGAAGGGACAAATACAGTTGTTTTCACTCTTTAAGTCATTTGCTATCAAATATTTTGAACAGGGTGTTTGATGATGTTTTAAAATCTTTATAACCCATTTTAGCGCAATAAAACATATTTTGGCAGCCATTTTGGAGCTCACTACAGGCGCCATTTTGAATTTTAAGCTTCTTAACAGCTAAATTTGGTGACAAATATATCAGTTGCAACCCTCAAAGTCATTTGCTATCAAATATTTTGAACAAATAGGGTGTTTGATGCTGTTTGTAAGTCCTTTTAACCCATTTTTAGTGCATTAAAACATCTTTTGGATCCCAGTACATGCAGGTGCCATTTTGAGTTTTCAGCTTGTTAACAACCTTATTTGGGGACAAATATATCTGTTTTAACTCTTAAAGTCATTTGCTATCAAGTATTTATATGAATATGAATATATGGTGTGTTTGCTGTTTTAATTTTGCTTTGGCCCACTTTTGTGCAAGAAAATATATTTTGGTGGCCATTGTAGACCCCATTAAGGGCGCTGTCTTGGATTTTAAACATGTTAACAGGCTAATGTAGGGAGAGATATATCTGCAGTAACTTCCAAAACCACTTTCCATTAATTATTTTGAACTAGGGGGTGCTTGATGCTATTTTTAAGTCATTTTCATCCATTTTAGCGCACTAAAACATATTTTGGTGGCCATTTTGGATCTCGATATTGGGGTGCCATTTTGAATTTCAAACATGTTAACATCATAATTATGGGTCAAATGATCTTGTTGTAGCCCTAAATGTCATTTACTGTTGATTATTTATGATAATTGGGATTTCAAAGGATATTTTTGTCAATTTCAATTCAAAATATGCAATTTTGGCGGCCATCTTGGCATCCATTTTTAATTTGAAACATTCAAATGATCTAATTTTAAGCCAAGTGTCTTATAGCTCCAAAAGCAGTTTCCCTGTAAAAAATTGTCATAAAGTGGTTTATGAATTGTTTTAAAACTAAAATAATGAAAATATAGCATTTTGGCGGCCATTTTGGATATCTTGAATATAGCGAGTGCATAGGGAAATTAATTTGGTTTTATATCAAATGTGTTCTAGGACCATCAAACGAAGCTAAAAAGTTGGTTTGGTTGAGTCTAGATACTCGACTAATAGGATATATGGGTAAAATATTGGGATTAAGGTAGCCATATTTGAATTCAAAATGGCGGCCCCCAGATGGAAATATATTTATTTGTATCCATTTCTTTGTAGGACCTCTGGATATTATAGATACCATGTGCAAAGTTTCATGCTTTCTTCAAAACTGAACGATTCTAGTGCTTATCTGTTCAACTAAGTACGATAGTAGTTCAATGGAACCAAGCCATTTTTCCCAAAAGTTGCTTTCATAGAATTTACCAGTACACAACAATCTGTGTTTGTTTTTAAAAGGGCCTAAATCCATTTTAGGGTGTAAACAAACCTCTCAATAAAAAATAAGCAATAAAGTTTTGATTTCCATAAATGATGTCATTGTAGTGAGAGAACCTATCCCCAACTTGTAAAGCAGTAAAAACTTAAAAATAAATTAAACATGACAAGAAAAAATATATTATATAGCTCTGATTTCCGTGAGTGGTTTCAGTTTTGTCAGACTGCTAATTCCTAACATTTAATGCAGTAAAACTTGAAAATGATTTTACCATAACAAGGAATAAGTTTTTGTTGATTTTGTCAGAACTATGAAAAGTGGATTTAGGACCTTTTGGAAACAAACTCTTCATATACTTTGGAACATGCGATGAGTGACTTGCAAGCGCTATTGAAAAGCGTTCTCCACTGCAATTGTGACAAGAAAATGGACATTTCCGGAAAACTAAACATTATTGAATTTTGACCAATCATTTTTCTTCCATAATGTGATCAGCATGATTTAGTCACCAATTCATCCGGTGTTCAAATTTAACTGAAACTAGACCTACATGTAAATACATGTATTACCCTCTATTGCTTACCTTCACAAGTTATTGTTCATTTGTGTTGACATTATTTTCAGAAAATTTCTTTACTCAGTTTGTTGATGTGAGGATGGTAGAATTGAATTCTTAATTGAAAGTGCCCAGTCCTATTTTTCAAAGTTGAGAGATTTCAATTGTATTATGTGTAGACTGACATCAATCATAAAGTGTAAATCTAAAATTGAAGTGCATTTGTTGAATTTAGTCTCCTATACTTTACTTTGTATTATTAGCTATGGTTGCCATAATGATGCAAATTTTGGATGATATCTTCCCAAGGGAACACATTTTAGTCGTAGCATTTTGTGTGGTTTCTCAGACAAAATGGGCTAAATTTTGATACCATAATCTCATAAGGTTGAAAAAATCAGACTGGGCTCCTTTTAATAATAGTAAAAATAATATTTATTCAAATCACTTGAAATTTACAAAAAAAAAAAAAAAAAACAATTTACACATGTGTTGTTATAAACCCATGCAGGCAACAATCCATTCATTAATTTGAACCCAAACACATGTCTATGGAATTTGCATGAATCCTTAAATTTCAACATTATCAGGTTTTGAAAGCCTTTCTTCATAACTCGGCCTACATTCGACATCAAATTTGAATTCCTATAGAATACCACTCGAGTAAATTTCCTTTGAACCCTGACCCACCTATCAATGTGATTTCCCTGAAAAGGGGCCCAAACACAAATACAATAAACAGATGTGGTAAATCAAGGGACTTGAAAAGATTCAAAAGGGCAGTGGAAGACATGTTTTTGGTACTCCTAATGATAAAACCAGGCAACTTACTAGATTTTATTTGTGACATTGTTTATATGAGTACCAATAGACAGATCCTTAACCCTAACCCTGAATTGAGAGGTGCTCCGTTTTCTAACCTAAGTCCAACTACGTCATAGGAGAAAAAAGCATGTTTTCACCGGGATTCGAACCCATGACATCTGACCTCCGAAGCGAGGCACACCACTAGCAGGCCCCATATGCAACCTCCGTCTATGACGTATTTGGACTTAGGCGCAATTTGGTGATTTTTGACAGTGAGCGAAAGTGAGTTAAATCAGGGTTAGGGTTAATGAAAGTAACACCCAATAATTTAAAATCACTAACTTCATCAAGAGTTGCATTACCCATTGAATAAGAACTGCATAATTTTGGAGAGTCAAATCTAGTCATGTGCATAATAGAACATTTATAAAGATCTAGAGATCTGGTGCAGATCCTATCAGCACTTAGATTGTAAATTGTCATAGAATAGATGAAATTTCTCAAGCAGTAGGATTTAAAAAAAATTGCCAAAGTAGTCAGGTTGGATGTTAGAGGAAGCTTCACCGTCATAAAAGACCGGATAACCTACGGAACCAAATGCACATCAGCGCTGGGATCAGTGGTGCTAAGTGAGGGAAGATATACTGCGCTATAAACCTGCCTCTTTCAACACTTTTGTCTTGTGTGTTATCTTTTTGCAAATTGAAAACTAACATCTTGTAA
>JXSR01S023925.1:84148-95464 GCA_000969725.1 Ophiothrix spiculata | reverse complement strand
AAAATTATTTACCCCCTCTATCTTAACAAACACTATGTCCTCAGAGCCTGACCCTTGCACCATTATAGGACATGTACTATGTTTAATTCATTGTCTATTTTCCCCCCGGAAGACTGAGTGTTAGTGCCCCAGGAGCTGCAAACTTAAAATGAACTGCCCCAAATAAAGGTACATGATACGATTTGTTGATTTTTTATTTTGTACTTTTTGTTCGCCGAATCAGTTTTATTCAGACACAAACCCAAATTTTTTCACGTAGCAAATAATCAAAATTTTGCTATCTATCTATCTATCTATGTCAACCGCGGTCGGAAGCCATGATGAATTTTCTCCAATGCTGTCTGTTTAGCATGAGTTTGAGAAGTTTGTTTTGATCAATGCCTGCATCCTGTGTAAGAAGTATTGGGTAGGTCAGCCTTGGTCTTCCCTGTGTACTTGTCCCTTGGGTGGGCGTCCAGAACACTAATCCAGACACTGGTTCCTCAAGCCGTCTAGCACAGTGAGCTGCAAAGTTTAGGCGGCGACCTCTCACTATTTCTGATAGTTTGGGTAAATCACCATATATTACCTCCCTGGTAGGATGATCTCTCCAGTTAAGGTTTTGAAACCATCATTAATAGTCTGGTGTAGCACCCATCTAACCTGGCTTCAAGTCTTTCTGTCAGTGTCCACCCTTCTGAGCCATACAACAGAATACTTTCTACGGCTGCACGGAAGAAGCTGATCTTTAACAAGTCTGGTAGATTGGATTTCCAGAGAAGGCGCATTTTGTTACAAGCTTTCCATGCGAGGGCTTTTCGGACATGGAAATCCTTTTCTGACTCATCTACCCAAGAGCCCAGGTATTGAAAGTCTTGGACCTGGTCGAGTTGACTTCCCTCTATTGTGGACAGTGCAACATCAGTCTTGATGTTATATGCCATGACTTTGGTTTTTGAAGCATTCATCATAAGACCAACTGTTGCAGCAGCATCCTCAACTCTGGTCAGCAGTTCTTGAGCTTGTTGTAATGTGTCGGATAGCAAGGCAATGTCATCTGCGAAATCTAGGTCGGTAATGACTTCTGCAGGGTGCCTTCGACTTCTTCGAGGTGTTACTGTAAAGCCCAGCATGTCCTTGTCTTCTCTAATTGCCATTCTCATCACATAATCTAACACAATGATGAACAGGTATGGTGCTAAAGTGTCACCCTGTAGCACTCCTGCTAATATCTCGAAAGCCTCGGTTTCACCATCTGGTGATAACACAACTGCTTTTGTGCTGCTGTACATGGTATTGATTGCTTCGACGATGGTATTCGGAATCACGTAAGCAGTGAGAATCTTGAGCATTTTACCTCTGTGCACTGAATCAAAGGCCTTCTTGAAGTCTATGAAGGTGATGACACATTCAAGATTCAATCCTTCTATAAGTCTTCGTAAGGCAAGGATGTGTGAAGTAGTTGAGCGTTCAGGGCGAAACCCATTTTGGTTTGGTCTAAGAGGTTCATTGTTAGGTCTAATGCGATTGAGTATCAAGCGGTTGAAGATCTTTGCTGCTATGGATGTTAAGCTGATGCCCCTATAATTGGATGCCTTGCTGAGATCACCCTTCTTAGGAATTGGTACTATTCCACTTAGTACCAATTTTGTTTTTTACCAAGTTTGGATTTCCTCATCAGGGTTGGTAGCTGAAGGTGGGGATCCTAGTAGGGCGGAAAAGTAGTCTCTCCATTCCTTACAGCGTTCTGATGTGGTGTTGCCTTTGAGTCTACCTGATCTGGTTGCTGTTCTGCCAGTTACATCATTTATCACTGCCCATGCCATCCCACTCTACCTGCTTTGAGAAGCTGATCTAATGGTACTTATTTTCTCTTGGAGATATTCCTCTTCAACACTGATGTAAGCTTTGTCGATATTCTGTTTAAATTTTGCTAAAATTCATAAAAAATTGTACTATTTTGGTCAAACTCATAATAGGGATAAATTTTGCACAGTTACATTACCTATGTACTATATAAAGACTCTCAAAAAGGTATCGCCTTGTCTCAAAAATATGGCTTGTGCGCCAATACGGTACTTGCAAACGTAATTTGAAGATATTGTGAACATGAGCTGGAATTTCAGCTTTCATTTGACACCCTATTTCTGATAATTGACTGAGAAACACCGAAGTTATGACAATTTAAAACCCTCAAGGTCATTTTTTAAAAGTTGCTAATTTCATTTTTGCACTGTACAAACCAGTAGCGCAGACCTAAGGATCAAGATGAGGGGAGTTTGGTCACTGAAGCTTTCCAAACCATGTGTCATTGGATTCTATAACCGTCATCCATCAAGATATTGTTTTTGTTTTCATCTTATTAATGATGAGAAACAATATAAAACTTCAGATTCAACTGGCAGGCATTTCTAACCTTAAAAAAAATCGCGCACCGTTATTCGTCCTCTGTGTGGTCTGGTACCTGCGCCATGTCTTTAATGCCAGTAATGACTATACCAATTGAATGTCGTTTATCTCGTTTTATGTCGTTTTTTATTATTTATAACAATGAATTCATGACAAATTAATGAAAAAATTCATATCTTGATTATATTGTTGATTAATAATGCTTAGATACCAAAGACCGCGTGTTGCAGTGCCTAAACTCACCTCATTATAATCCTCACTCTTGTGTTACTGTACTGGTTTGTACAGTGCGAAAAATGAAATTAGCAACTTTTAAAAATCGACCTCGAGGGTTTTAAAAGTTCATAACTTCAATGTTTCTCAGTCAATTGTCAACAATAAGGTGTCAAATGAAAACTGAAATTCTAGAGCTTGTTCACAATATCTTCAAATTACGTTTGCGAGTACCGTATTGGCGCATGAGCTATTTTTTTGAGACGAGGCGATACTTTTTTTGGAGTCTTTATATTGAAACTGTACTTTTCTTGATTTCATTTGGGTGGGGGGGGGGGGCAGACATTTTTTCTGCCCTCCTCTGGTTATGCCACTGGTCTACATATATTTATAAGGTATTGTATGGATACAATGGTAATTCTGACACCCTTGGGATCCCACAAATCGCCAAAAATGGTATTTGCACTCTTGGAGTTGTGTACTTGCGTTTCTCATTAAGTGCAAGCATGTGTGTCAGATTCATCCCTCCAAAGGAGAAAATAAATGTGAGATCATTTTCAGATCTTGGCACTCATCATCTCAACAAGGGATATGTATACTTGTGACAGTCAGTCTCTGTGGATGGGTTGCTGACCGGTCATGGTTCTTAGTGAATAAAGGGGTTTGGGGATGTGCAGCAAATTTTAAATGCATTTTCAGCGATTTAGTATAGTCTCAGAATTGCATTTTTCTCCCCAGCCATTTTGGTGCTTGGGTCAACCTGCTTTAAAAATGGGTGACAATTTTTGACACATGTGTTTACTTAAAATCTTTAAATTTTCGCTTAAAATGTTTCAATTGTCGCATGTAGGCTTTAATTTTGTGTCAAATTGCCTTCAAAATGTGGTTTATTTTCAGGGTAATAAGTGAGATTATCTTTGCAGATGTCAGGTCTTCCACGTTTGTTACAACATCATAGTGAAACTCACCTTCAACAGCAGTAGCTGTTCATTCTGAGAAATACACAAAGAAGGCTCTGGGTCACAGCAAGACAGGGTATTACGGGAGGTTATGGTTGTTAATTTCCTCACCCACGTGGTTGAGTTGTAAGAAAGGCCGAGTATAAGTTAAAACAACAGGCAACGGCTTATTCTTTGAATATAAGCAACAGGCCTTGTGTCGACACAAATGTTGACATAAAGCATATGTCGACAACACGTCGACATGAAATCTCATTTGTAGAGAAAACCGAATAAAGTAAAATTTCATAAGAAGTTATGTTTAATTGACAAGTTATGGCTGTTATTTAGCAGTTGTGCTTTAACAAGTGCCAAAGTGTTGCATAAATAATTTAACACTTATTAGTTGTTTGTTATTTTCAACCATTTTTATTTGTTGTTTGTTATTTTCAACCATTTTTATTAGTTGTTTGTTAATTTCAACCATTTTTGAAGTTTGCAGGCAGCCTATGGCCGCCCAGACCGATCGACTGTGTCCGGTCGGCTTATAACTTTACCGACAGGCGCTTTAACCAACGTAATGGGGTGGAGGAGTTGGGCAAGGCCCCAGTCCCCTCTAGCTAAGCCACTGAACAATTTTGTTTTTTCTGCAAAAGCAAACACTTTGATATCAACTTTACGTCAACATGTCGATGTCGACAACAAATTATTGCGACATATCGACATGAATAAACAGTTTCGACAGAAACCTTAGTCAAAACCAATAATCGCAAAGTTCTATAAAATGTTATAAATGTTTTGAAACAATATTAAGCAGTATAAATTTTTTCATTGTATATTGACACCTCATATGTTTTGTTTCAGTTTCACCCACTCGACCGAGTCCACCTCTGGTTTGAAAAGTTGCAATAAGACAACTTTCAATTTTTACTCTCATTATTTTAAGTGAACTCTATGAAGAATAACAGTGAAAAGCATAGTGTGTGTCAATACTCGCTATAATATGCTTTACTGCAACTTTGGAAACTAGTAGGTTTACTTATATATCAGCACACATACCCAATACTTACAATGTATGCATAACAGTAATACGTGTTTGTGTTTTAATTAATCTTTTTCTTTGCTCTTCCAACAGAGTCATACCAGTTTATCTGATCACGCTAATGGATGAGAATACTGAGGAGGACAGTACTTTCACCTTAGAAGCATATTTAGAAGGAAGATTCATCAAACATGTAAATAATAATGGAGAAATCTTGAGATGTCAAGGATAAAGAGATGTTAGAAATAAGGTTCTAGCATTTTGTCATTACACGGCCCAGAAGTATGAACAAAAAGCTTTGGCATGTGACATTCAAGGTAAATTTAATTTCTGTGGTAGCAGTTTCTTTTGTTTAAGCTCTGTATCAAATTACAATTTCCCAACAGCTAGATTATATAAGTAAAATAAAGGTTATAGTCCATAAATCAATGTCAGGAATTCGGTGAGATCCCCCTTCCCATTTTACCAAAGGACCCATTTTATTCTTTGTAAGTCTTTTTAGCTTGTGAAAGTCCCTGAAACCTTGATTAATAAATAATTAAGAATAATGTTCAACTCCCTTTACTAAAGTCGAGTTATAGCATTATTCCTGTGGAGCCAAAATGCCACCTGGAATCCAAACTATAGACAGACAACCAGCCAACAATGATAGCTATATAGCTATAGGTCAGACTACATTCCTGTTGAGTGCGGTTGAAGTGCTTAAACTGTAGATGCAGAATGGGACTGAACATGATATTTTGACCATAATTAGCCTCGTTCTAATTTCCAATTTTTTGAAATTACTTAACGGTGGAAGTATGCTAATTATAGGAATGGTATACAGACAACATAACGGCTCCCAATGCTTTGGTCATGAATTCTTGATGCATGACGTGGATACATTGAGAACACATTGCAAAACCTATATCCCTTTATTCTGCTATAGGTCTATTCTTTACTATATAACAGCTAAATAAATCCATGTCACTTGATTGGCGCATCTTGGGTCATGTGCTATTGGTCATTTAGTCCATTTGATAGTAAATGTCACCAACTATGCAATAGAGCCATCCCAAAATTTCAATACATTGCACCGTTACCTTTTTTGGTAAGACGCAACATCAGTTGGGGGCGTAATTTTAAATATACGCTTACACAGTCCGCAGGCGCAGCAAAAGACTTGTCGTTGCATTAAAGCCAGCATGTACAGTGTCAAATATGTTTGCTTGGTTTGCTTTGTTTACAAAGATTACAATGAATGTTTCTTATTCGTGTCATGGGAACAAATTTTTCACTCAGTGAAAGATCAAATGCCCCATTCAACTTGGCTTCGCCTCATTTGAATGGAGCATTTGATATTTCACCTCATAAAATATTTGTACCATTGCACTCATGAACATTCATTATTTGTATACTTTACAACCTGGACAAAAATCAGGGGACTATAATATTCCTGCTATCATACCAGAATTAAAAGGACGGGGAGCCTGCTATCTCTTCATGGGACCCACTATGAATATTACATCTGGAAATGGCAAATGTATCGCAGATGCATCTGGAATGAATTTCTGATGCATCACCAAAGCATTCATAATATGTTTTTTGAAAAGAAATTCACAGTATTGCCAAAACATCGTCAAAAATATACATTGCAAATTATTAAATGGAATAATATCCATGTCACTGTGAAAGCATTGGGAACATTGCGAGCCAAGTCTAATGTAGGAATTTATTTTAAAGAAATTTTACAATTAAAAATAACAAAAATTGTCACATCATTTTGTTTGATGCTGTTATTCCAGCAGCTTTGAGCAGGCCTAGTTTTAAAGAGAATGCGGGAAAAAATGTACACATTCAAAATTTCTAAAATTCCCGAAAATTTACACAAAATTCCCAATATTCCCACAAAATGCTTAATTATCATTTCATCTGTTGCAGCATTTTCTAAGCTTTAAAATGACACCTTACACCTTACTTGTTGAAATTGATAAAGACAATCAAATTTTACAACAGAAATTCTGCTGGAAATTCTTATTATTTTCCTTATTTTTTGCTGTCTATCTTCGCCTGTGTCTTGAAAAGTGCTCTGTCTCAAAGTCCCCCTTTTTGGGATGAGTCATCACATATAATATTAATACATTATTACATTCATGTCTTGTTTTCTTCAGGCGTGGACTACTGCTTCACTGATCCGCAGATGGCTCATTGCAATGCAAGGTATTAAACTTGAACCAGTTTTTATGTATGACTTTGTTGTTTTATCATGAACCTATGGATGGCCAATAGACCTTTTCAAACCGATCTTTTCCGAAGATACACGAAAGCTTGAACAAATTCCGATCGTTTCTGAGAAATAAAAAGTACCTCTAGTAAGTTTTTATCAGTGTTGTAGTCGAAGACCTGGTGTCTGAGGTCAAGGCCAAGGACTTGGTGTCCGAGGCCAAGGCCAAGGACTTAGTGTCCGAGGCCAAGGACTAGGTGTCCGAGGCCAAGGACTAGGTGTCCGAGGCCAAGGACTTAATTGTGTCTCCGAGGCCAAGGCCGAGGACCAAGGACTTTTCCAATGCAACTAGTACCGCACTATAAACACGGTCATGCTCCATCTTGGTATTTGACATAAAATGACAATATGACCATGACTGACCTTGAGTAAAAGGATATTCATGGTTAAAGTTTGGTCAATGGAGGGTTAAGGGTTAATGACTTTCAGCAGTGACCTTGAAATGATCTTGGATGACATTTTGAAACTTTGACATTTTTTAACTTAAGTTGAAAATTTTAGGTTTCACCTTGAAAATGACCTTAGACCTTGGCTAATAAACTTTTAACCTTGTCTGACCTTGAGTAAATGGCTATTCATGGTCAAGATTTGGTCCATGTGAGGTAAAGGGTTCTTGAGTTATGCCATTGATTTTGAAATGACCTAGAATGAGATGGATGAACCTTTAGAACATTTTGGGGTTTAACCTTGTAAATGACCTTTTGACCTTGGGTGACCTTGACTGGACCCCTTTGACCACACCTGGAGGTTGGTCATGAGATGTGCAAGTTTAGTTGAGATACAACCAAGCACACGCCACATTGTTCTTTTGTGCACGGGAAGATATGGCAATCCGGGGTCACTTAGAATGATGGATGGTACCGTTAGGCCCTGTATCCATTGGCTGTTCCCTGGTGCCATATGCACGCAATTGTCCCCACTTGTCATGCTACGCACACAGGAAACATCTTCCATACACAAGGTCACTGATACGGTCACTAAGCAAAATAAAGGTTAATTGTCTATGGCGTGTGACAATTGGGCATAATTGCGGGAATACGGCACTAGAGAACAGCCTATGGATACAGGGACTTATGTGCCACGCTCAAGATGCCTAAGAATACTTCAGTTCCAAAGACTCAGATTTTCCTCCGATTTTCAAGGAAAAGTACTCAAAAGTGTGTTTTATAAAGTTTTCAACCAAATCTTGAAAAATGTTCAGCTCCAATAGTCGTTTTTATGAGGGGAAAAAGCAGTTTCTGAGACACGATTTGGAAAAAAATCAGTTCCATTGACTATTTTTGACCAAAAATCAATTCCGCAAGACTCCATGTTGGATATCGCATGTGGCACATAGGCCTACCTACCTATACAAGAAATTTTTAATACCCCTGGGCATGGCAACAGATTAGTCCTCTGACATTTGATTTGATTGGCACCAGTCATGAAAGTTACATTTTGAACAAATTGATATAATGCATTCAAGGATGTTGTAAATAGTTTCTTTGCAAAGTTTCACTGAATAATCTATTTTTTTAATTTTGAATTATTATTTTTCAATAAAAACAAGCGATTTTGCCTGTCCTCGGCAGTCCTCGGTACCGAGGACCAAGAACTTAAAGGTCCGAGGCCAAGGCCTTCATGTCCGAGGACCAAGGACTTCAAAAAATGTCCTTAAGGACTCCTCGAGGCCAAGGCCTGGCCTCGAGGACTACAACACTGGTTTTTGTCTCGCCTGAAAATTTTTTCAGAAGAGACATACCATTCCTTAAAACTGTCCGCCGTCCGCATTTCTTGTCCAGAGCAAATCTCAAAAACCGTATGCCCTATGTTGATGATATTTGGTGAGTGGGTAGGGTTGGTGCTGAACTGGCGCTGCGTACAATTTGAACGCAAACTATGCATATTAAGTACCTAATTTGCCTAATTTATGTGTGATTTGGTATTTTAAGTATATCTCCTAAACCATAAGAGCTATGGTAATGGAACTTGGTGACATGAAGGGATTCGGGATTAGCACGCGCGCCGCGCCTTTTTGGGGGTGCGGTGAAGGTCATTCAAGGTGAAAAGGTCATTAGAGGTCAAATTTTTAAAATTGTCTAAAAAGTTGACCTGAGGTCATCCGAGGTCATTTTGAGGTCAAGTTCATAACTCATTAAGCCCTGACCCCACTTGGATTAAACTTGGACCATAGAAAATACTTGACCCAAGGTCAAGGTCATTTAAGGTCAAAAGGTCATATGAGGTCAAATTTTTAAAATTGTTCAAAAAGATTACTTGAGGTCATCAAAGGTCATTTTGAGGTCAAGGTCATACATTGTATCTCATGAACCCCTGACTTAGATCAATACGCATACCCTACTCCTATCCTATCCTATTCCACCCCACAACTGAATGATTAAGGCGGCGGTCAATTCAGTAGGCGGTCGATACGCAGGCGAGACTACTGGTTCCCGAACCATCTTGTTATAATAGTTTTTTGTATTATATGTCCAGGCCATTTTGCTCTTTGCTTTGACATAATTCCCCAAACAGTTTTGCTTGTAATATACACTAAATGTAACGGTAGAGCCTTGTGAAACTTAATTTCAGAAAAATTAAAACTTTACACAATATGCTCTCTGGTGCATAATACTTACATGACATTTTGTTTTTGTTGTGTTGTTGTTTGCAAAATCACAGAGCCTTCACTGCTGGTAATCTCATGGATGATGCAATTGACACATTCAAAACCCAGCATATCTGCAACAGTGTGTGCAAACAGCTAGGTTTGAGAGGTAAGTACTTTGTCATAGCCAGGTTACTAGAACATCCACTTGAATTGCCTCTGATGGCATGAAAATAATACTTAGTAAATGAATTATGCCATCACACCAACATCAAGTTTAGGGGGGAAAGATTTTTTCCATGAAGACATTCATCATTTTTATTTAATGAATGAATGTCAGGGATAGATTCATGCATTCTTTACTCCTTGATAGTTGATGGATTCATTTTTAGATTAGAGTATTGTGAACTATGACAATGTACAAAAATAAAAAAAGAAGGTTAATATGCGATTACTGGAAGGTTGTGGCAAGTGCAAGGTGCAATTGCAATTATTGTATCAAATACTTTGGGCATACAAGTTACAAGACATATCATGAAAGGATACACACTAAATGTAATTACTGTAGCAAATTCTTTGCATAATCACAGGACTAATTCACCTTCCAGAGAGGACACACACAAACCATATAAATGCAATTATCATGACATATGTTTCGCAGATCCAAGTCACAAGGCAAGGCATGAAAGGACACACACTAAAGAGAAAAAACTATAAATACAGTTATTGTGACTACTGCTTTACAATATCAAGTCACAAAACTAACCATGCTATCTTTTGTAACACTCCGTATCTAAGGGTTGTTATATTGCTACCACCCCCCCCCCCCAAAAAAAAATGGAACGGAACCTTGGTTTTTATTTTATCCCCCTGGCTTGAAAAGTAGAAGGGGGATTATGGCATAGTAGTGGATGTCCGAGTCGGCGTTGTTGTTGTTGGCGGCGGCAGCGTTGTCGTGAAAAGGGTTGACATTTGCCTCTTACTTCTGCATACTTCGATAGATTTCAACCAAACTTGGGTCATGGGTGCTTCATAGGAATTTGCATTTGTGGGTGAGGTCAAAGATCACAAACCATGGTCACAGGTCATTTGAGGTCAAGTTGTAAAATAGGCTGAAAATGTCAATTTGACCTAATTTTGCCTCTAACTTCTGCATACTTCGATACATTTCAACCAAACTTGGGTCGTGGGTGCTTCATGGGAACCCACATTTGTGTGTGAGGTCAAAGGTCACATACCAAGGTCAAAGGTCATTTGAGGTCAAGTTGTAAAATAGGCTGAAAATGTCAATTTGACCTAATTTGAAAAGTTGAAGTCCGATTGGAACCAAACTTGGGTTTATAGATATAATATAAGAATCCTAATATGTTGATGAGGTCAAAGGTCACATACTAGGGTCAAAGGTCATTTGAGGTCAAGTTATAAAATAGGCTGAAAATTTCAATTTGGTCTAATTTGAGAAGTTGAAGTCTGATTGGAACCAAACTTGGTTTGTGGATATAATATAAGAACCCTCATATGTTGATGAGGTCAAAGGTCACATCTGAAGGTCAAAGGTCATATGATGTCAAATTTCCCTAAACTTTCTATTTTTCTGATCGCGTCCGCCAGGGGGATCGTGTGGTTCCGAGAACCAGTATTTTTTTTTTCTATCAATAGATAAGTATGGTCCTCCCCTATCCAATGATACAAGATAAGAAAAATAAAATGGCAGATTCTAACCAGTACAAACAATAATATTTGTAATCCAATTGTACTTTGAGTGTACTCAATGATTTTCCAAAAGTGCACATTCCAATCTTATACTAGATTTTGTAATCTATTTGTTCTAAAATTGTACTTTATTTCTACCAGAGAAAGAAGGGAAATGATGATTCTAACATGC
>JXSR01S023925.1:64466-77911 GCA_000969725.1 Ophiothrix spiculata | reverse complement strand
TAATATACAATATAAAACCACACATTAAAAACTAGAGAGTATAATACAATAATTAATTTCAGAAAGTTTAAAACAAAGACTTGTTGTAGATACCAGGATAGCCCATGAAAGTCGTAAAAACAACTTATTTCCAATACTGAATTTGGAATGGATAAAGAATACAATAAATAAAAATAAATATGAAACAGGGGATTGCACATGAAATTCAATTTAGCAAAAGTCAAGACTCAATTGCAAGAGCACTATTTGCCAAATGCACCTTAATAATTGCAGGTTTAAATTGATCTGACTGTTTGATTTATTTCAGCTCATTTGGAATTGAGTCCAATCATGTGTTGCACATTTAAAAAATGTAGAAACACCAGCTCCCTTCACTTTTGGGACTCCGAAATTGAATGAGCTGCTTCTGGTGTTGTATCTATGAACTGTGGACACTCTATCAAAATTATCATGTAAATATGGGGCACATGTATTATAAAAAATCTTGTGGGCATGACATACGCGGAGAAATTTCACTCTATCTGCAACACTTAGATATCCAACATGAGAACGTTCTTTTTGACCAACATGTGAGCGGGGGACCTGTTTTTGTCATGAAGCGAACCATTTTGTTTTGGGTTGTTTGAAGTTTGTTTTTGAACTTAGAATTAAGAGCTGAAAACCAAGAACAGGAGGCATAGTCAAACATGCATTTAATGAGTGCAGAACAAAGAAGTTTGCGACAATTGTGATTCAAGTATTTACCCTGTTTATAGAGAAACTTGAGCCTTGAATTAGCTTTACGGATGACATAGTTGGCAACTTCTTCCCCGGACACATGTTGGTCAATTTCAATCCCAAGATATTTAACAGATTTTTGAGCAGATAATGGTGTGCCCAGCACATTGAACATTAAAATTGGAAACTCTCTTGAGTTTACGTCTTGAATTAAAGATAACACACTCGGTTTTCCCCAAGTGCAGCGAAAGCTTAATTATTATCAACCAGCCATTTGCTACATGAATCTAAAACACAACCAAGCTTCTTCGCAACCACCTCTGGATCTTTATGGGAGTATAGGATAGCGCTGTCATCGGCGTACAGAAGAAGCTTGCAATCAGAATCAATACTAATTTCCATGTCATTAATATAACATAAAAATAAAAGTGGACCTAGTAGGCTGCCCTGGGGAACTCCACATGTGACGTCTAATGGCTCAGAAAGAGATTTCCCAATAAGCACCATCTGAGTACGTTTAGATAAATATGATCGAAACCATTCAACTGACTCAAGCCCCATAGCTTTTAATTTATCCAAGAGGATCTTATGGTTCACAGTGTCAAACGCCTTTTGTAGGTCAAGCATACCCATACCGGTGTATAAACCACGAGACGATTGACATTTGATAAAATCTAAAATGTGAATAAGACATGAGTCAGTTGAAAATGATAAAGCAAGTTATTTTGGATGAGGTGATTTTCAAGTTGAATGTAAATGGCTTTTTCAAGAACTTTTGACACAATATTTAAAATACTTACTGGCCTATTATAATTGCCCACTTCAGTTTGTTTATTCTTTTTAAAAAGAGGTTTGACCCAGGCCATCTTAAAATCAACAGGAACAGTACTGGTTGAGATGGAAAGATTGACAATATGGGCGATGGGTTTCTTTAGAATAGAAGCACCATCTTTCAAAAACCTTGCCGGAATGTTGTCGAGGCCAGTACTTTTTAGAAGCATTCAGTTGGTAAAGTTCCTTTTCAATGAATTCCTATAGAATTATTAAGCTTGGAACCATAATAATCCTGAAAAATGGAAGACTTAACCGAAAACAGATCGGAACCTCTCGGCAATTTATCAACCAGGTTAGAGGCTATGCCAGTAAAGAACTTATTGAAATGATGAGCAATTTTGGAAGGGTCAAAACAAAGATTCCCTTCAATTTCCAAAACTATATTGCCACTCTCCCTTTGTTTTTCACTGTAACCGAGATTTTTGAGATGTTTCCATATTTGTTTAGAGTTGTTTTTATTAGCTTGTAATTCATTAGGTAAATACTCAGATTTTGGTTTTTTATTGTCTCTTTGAATTTTGTTCCTGAGCTTTTTATACTCGGCAAAAAGAGTCTTCTCACTGCGGTCTTTATTAAATTTAAACAAAAGATTGTCCCTTTCACGAATGTCATTTAAAATATCAGAGTTCATCCAAGGCTCAGTTCGCTGCTTGAGTCGTATTTCCTAAACTGGTCCGACTTTATCTAGAATTGTAATGAAGATGTTTTTAAATTTTTTCCAAGCTTCGTCGACGTTCTGAAGAGATGTGATTTCAGTCCAGTTCAAGTTGGATAGTTCTGAGACAAATGAAGCAGCATTATAATTTTTGAGCTATCTGATTTTTATGACATTGTGTTTGTTAATTTGACCCCTGACAGTTTTCCGTGTACAATAAATTAAGAAGAGGTCACTCAGACCAACTGGAATTACACCAGATTGGGAAATTTTACTAATTACAAAGAATATGGTCAATGATGGTGGCAGACTTATCCGTAATCCTAGTGAAAGTTTTAATCAGTTGTTTAAAGCTGAACAATTTCAAAGTATCCAAATACCTATTGAACAATGTATGGTTTGCTTTCTTGAAGCAAATAGGATTATGGCTTCAACATCAGATCTTATTTTGCTAAGAACTTCTTCAAAATGTTCAACAAGATTATTCTGCTCTGGAGGACGGTACACGGTGCCGATAACAATTGGCTTGGACTTAGGCAATAAAAGTTCAAACCAGGTTCTTCAATTGCCATGCTGTAATTCCCTCATAGAAATACAAGTGGGAATGGGCTGTAGAGGCTTTAATAGCTTCATTTGCCGGACTTGAAATTCCACATTGTTTGGTTCAAACAGACATAAAATATTGTTTGAAGGTACTTTAAGGTCGGCAAAATCAAAATTGATTTTTTGGTCTCATCTAAAAGCTGAGATTTTAAGCTTTAAAATGGCACCTTACTTTTGGTTATTGGATGTTCGGTTGCAAAGCTACACCCAAATTGGTAAAAGGCATCAAGCTGATTCTGAAAACTATAGTTCTAAGAAAATCGAGTTTAAAGTTTTTGTAATTAGGAAATGTTGAATGGAGAAAGGATTTTTAGCTTGGTTTTTAATACATTTTACTTATGTTTTGGATGTTGGAACCTGATTAATGTGATAAAATACACTTCAATGATGATAAAATACACTTCAATGATAACCTTTCTGATGAAATTAGAAACTCGACCTTGGACGTGATTTTTGACTATGCTTAGCTTCAATGGCCCATATCTCGTAATTTACTATGCCGGTATTAAGGTACCTTTAGATATGACGGGGCACATATGTTAAGTCAAATGTCATTTGAGGGTCATTAGAGTTTATTGACACATACTTATAAGACACAAGAAGAACGCTTAATGTTGGTGCTGTTAGAATGAGATCATGACCATTTGAACTAAAGCACACACGTTTGAAAAGTAAATTTGAAGGCCTAAAAATTAAGGCACAGACACTCTGGGCATAATATAAAGGCATGTCTGATTACAGGAAACTCTCCTATCAAAGTTGAAACCTAATTTGCTGTCAAAATTTCATCCAATAGTTAAATTTCAAGCCGTTTATAGGGAGAGTGAAAAAAAATCAACAACAACAGGAACATGCAGTTTCAAATCCTGCTTTACGTGAATGCTTGTACGGGACATTCATAATGAGGTACCACTATATTAGGGGCCTATGGACCATTTTCTTGTTCTTATAAACATAGATCTGTCTACTGTCCTTCTAGCAGCATAATGGACACTAAAAAGATGTACAATTGATAAATAAATATGCAAACAAAGCATATGGTTAGTGCAATTCCTTTGTTTGTCTCTATATATCTTTGTTTGGTTGCATTCTATGTTTTATCTTCAATATTTTTGGTAAAGGAAATACACCAGCAATGGATTGTGTCGACAGTTACTGTAAACATAACCATACCAAATTTCCGGCTCAAATTGTATAGTATGAACACAGACCCTGAATTAAATCACATCTTAATGTTCATATTTTGTGGCAGGTTCAATTTGGAGACAAACCATACATGTACTGAGTAGTGATCCATAACGTGTAAGTAAAGGAACAAAACATACAAATAGTGGAAGAAAACTTAAAAACTCACCACAAAAGTTGGACTATTTATATAGCTATTATAGTGAATTGTGTATCGATGCATAGCTTGTTCTTTCTGCTTGCAAATGCTCCCTCGTTGTAAATAATCATACCTAGTTGAAGAGCTCACAATAGAATAGACCAAACATTATACTTAATTTGAACATGTGATTGATAATGAATAAAATGGTTAGTTTGTCTTGAGAGAGCAACTTTGGTGAGCTGAAAAAATGAATTGAATTTAATTTCAAAATGTTGAAGATCCCACCAAATGCTGAAATTCAGTAATATACTGAATATTCAGTGAATACCTCTTTGAATTTTTCATTATTCCTAGATAACTCAAGAAAAATATGATTTCCAAAAATACTCAAAAGTTTCTTTTTGAGTTCAGTATCTCCTACTTCTTTTTGGTGTCCAGAGTTTGTGATAAAAGGAGGGCAGTACATAATTGTGAATAGATGTCCATGACTGAATCTGAATTCAGCCAGGCAATAAATCCTTTTATTGCATGTTGGCTATGCAAGAAATAAGGTTAGATTAAGAAAAGTAGTAGTAGCCACTCCCAAATCAAGTCAACAATTTTGTTGTCAGCTTTTTGTGGACATGAGAAAGCAATGTTGTGATCTAATTTCAACAACCACTGGATTTGCAGGGATATGGGGTTAAATGTCAATAAGGGGTAATTTTATGTCCTAACAATCACTGTCGTCACAAATATAGGAGAGTGTCAAAGCCTGATGGCTGTTTTTTAGCATAATTAATATAATACTTATTAGTTGCTTGCCATTTACACCAGTTATTAGGATAGTTCACCACAACAAAGTTTCACAATAATTTTGTACCACTCATATGGTTTTACGCAAAAAGAACAAGCACATTATTATATTATAGGTAAGTCTACGTCCAAAACGGGTAATTAGCTTATAAACAATTTTGTTTTTTCCTGAAAAAAAAACCCCTCTTTGAAATCAGCTTTATGTCAACGTCGACAACAAATTATTGGGACATGTCAACATGATAAAACAGTCCTGACAGAAACCCTAATTGTATGTGTCTTTTGTTCTTTTCCATTATTTATTTGCAGGATAAACTTCTGTGCAAGGTCTGTGTTGGAACTATTGTCAACCGTTGCCTGATTAAGTGTGGGCACACCTTCTGCATGGCTTGCTTAAACAAAGTTGGAGACAGATGTCCTTTTTGCAAGACACCATTTGATAGTGCAACAGATATTGCACCAGTTTTTTTCCCATAAGTAAAGAGTATAAGTTGTATCCTTAAAAGTTCTTGCAGAAACAGAAAGTTGTAATTGTTTACAAGACACTATTTGATAGTGCAAAATATATTGCACCAGTTTTTTTCCTCATAAGTAAAGAGTATAAGTTGTTGCCTGATTAAGTGTGGGCACACCTTCTGCATGGCTTGCTTAAACAAAGTTGGAGCCAGATGTCCTTTTTGCAAGACACCATTTGATAGTGCAAAAGAAATTGCACCATTTTTTTCTCATAAGTAAAGAGTATAAGTTGTATCCTTAAAAGTTCTTGCAGAAACAGAAAGTTGTAATTGTTTACAAGACACTATTTAATAGTGCAAAAGATATTGCACCAGTTTTTTCTCTCATAAGTAAAGAGTATAAGTTGTTACCTTTAAAAATTCTTGCAGAAACAGAAAGTTGTAATTGTTTGCAAGACACTATTTGATAGTGCAAAATCTTTTGCACCATTGTTTTTCCCTTAAGGGTATAAGCTGTAACCTTAAAAGTTCTAGCAGAAACAGAAAGTTGTAATTGTTTGCAAGACATTAAAGTGCAAAAGATTTTAAAATGCACATTGTTTTTCCGTAAGTAAAGAGTATAAGTTGTATCCTTGAAAGTTCTTGCAGAAACAGAAAGTTGTAATTGTTTGCAAGACACCATTTGATAGTGCAAAAGAGATTGCACCAGTTATTTTCCCATAAGTAAAGAGTATAAGTTGTATCCTTAAAAGTTCTTGCAGAAACAGAAAGTTGCTATTGTTTTCAAGACACTGTTTGATAGTGCAAAAGATTTTGCACCAGTATTTTTCTCATAAGTTGTAAGGTTCTTTGAAAGTTCCTGCAGAAGCAGAAAGTTGTGTTTCTTAGACACCATTTGATAGTGCAAAAGATTTTGCATCAGTATTTTCCCCATAAGTAAAGATTATATGTTGTAACCTTAAAAGTTCCTGCAGAAGCAGAGGGTTGTAAGTGTTTGCAAGACACTGTTTGATAGTGCAAAATATGTTGTTGCTAGTATTTTCCTATAAGAGAGTGTATTAGTTGTAACCTTAAAACTGTTTGAAAGACACCATTTGATAGTGCGGTATTTTCCTCATAAGCAGTATGAGAGATTGGCCTTTTTTTCATAAACGTATTCTGGAATAATATACTATTGTAAGATAAAGTAGACTACTTGTCCTACTATTGAACAATTGACAATAATGGCCAGACAGAGGTCAACTCTGTTGACATTAATGCAAATCTGTTGATCTAAAAATGGTTTTCACAAAGTGTTTAGGTCCAAATAAATTAGTTTTATATAACCAAAAAGTTTTTTACTTTGAAAAGGAAGTTATATTTTTCAACATCTACAATTCATGCATGCTGACAAGATTTCAATGTGTTTTTATGGACATGATATTTTACTTTCTTAAATTTGAATCTTTTTCAACTTCAGAGGATACACTCTATATTGATTTTGCCTGGAGAATTCATTAATTATTATAGTAAGAAACCTGGTTCGAAAATCTGAAAATGAACCAGAGGGTGCAAATAACAATTTTGAAATATAAAGAAGTTCCTTTAGACCACTGCTTTAGACATTGTTCATTTTGCAAAATGGTTTTATATGATTGTGTTTCTTGTTTTTGTATTGCAAAAAGAAAAAAAGAAAAAAATTGCATGAATACTGACAGCCTTCACTGATGTGCCTCCATTATATGTTGTCATTAAATTTTGTATTTTGTATACTTCTCCACGGTGTCCGAGATATCTCAAAAAGTACAAAAGATATTGAACTGAAACAAATTGTGTACATGTATGATTTCCAAAGTACCCGGGCAAAAAACATGGCTATGGGCTGTACTAGAACGACAGAGATTGAACATTATTAAGTGGGCAAGGGGTGTGATGTAACGTTATGGAGCCAAAATCATAATTATGCTCCAAGAAAAAATAGTCTCTTGGAAAAATCCTATGCAAAATTAACAATGGCTTCAGTACATCCCATAGCTCAATTCTGGCCAAAAAGAAAGGTTCTAGCCCCAGGAATTTTCGAAATATCTTGGACACCGTACCGATGTGTCAGTAAATATTCAATTTGGAGATATTGGCAATTTAGTCTAGAAACTCTGTAATTCAGGGTTTTTATATTTTAGAACGGCTGATTTACTTAAATAGTGAATGAAAAAGCAAGCACTTTATTTATCATAAATATTAGTGAAACTTTGAGCTCAATATTTAGTTTTTGAGATATGAATTTTTATAGTTAAAAAGTTTAAATATCGCAGCTTGAGAAAACAATAAAATACATAAGAAATTGAATACCGGTAACAAATTACGAGTTGTGAAGCTACATTTTCGACTATAACTTTTGAGCTGAAGCTCCGATTGATGTCAAACAAAAAGCAAAAGGAAGGTTTTTTTTTTCCTTATCTGAATATATTTATATTTTTAGCCCTTAAAATATCTTACAAAGGGATAATTCCACCTTTAGAAAGAGGATTTTCTTTATCAGGGCCCAAAATAAGGTTTTTGGGCAGGCAGGCAATTTTAGCCAATTTCAAATGGGCACAAGGCATTACATGTTTAAAGCTGTATTCAGTTGTTTGGGGCACCAAGGCAAATGGTAGGGGCACCTGCAGCAAATTGGATCACCAACTTAGATTTTAAGAAAAAATCCATTTAAAAACACTATGGCCTTTATTCCAGAAAGGTGGTTAACAAAACCAAGGTTTTATTTCTCGTCAACAGCACGACTCATTGAACTGTTTTGCTTGAAAGCTGCAATGATGCGTACCATTTCTGAACAGTTGATGCTCAGTTAAAGCATGGTTTAGCTATATTAGATCCAAACTAAATAGACCCTCGGTTTTTCTTCTGTAAATACCAAACTTCAAGAAAAGTCATGAAAGAAAAGTTGTTTGTCTTCTCTTGACCCAACAGGATTTTTTTTTTCATGTTCATTCATTTTATATAAATATGTCCGATCATCCAGTCAACAAAAGAGATACGAGAAATTCGGCCTAATTTATTTTTTATGCATAGAAAATCGGCACTGACCGTCATTTCGACAGTGCTCATGAGTATTCATGAATTTGAGACGCAAATTTAAAAAGACCCATAAACTCCTCCAAATAGATCATAACTCAGTTGCATATAGATTAATAAATGTTGCAAAAACCTCCTGAAATCCAAAATAATTAAAATTTAGCGAAATAAATGTGAATATTTGTGTAATTTCTACTGTGATTTTGTTCATTGAGTGAGGTCAAATTTGGTCTTTGCTTTTACCCCGATTTCTAGAACTCTAGACTTAATGGCCCATATTCCAGAAAGATGTTTAGCTAAACCATTGTTTAACTGAGCATCAACTGTCCAGGAGTGATACACATCATTGCAGCTTTCAAGCAGAACAGTTCAATGAGTCGTGCTGTTGACGAGAAATAAAACCTTGATTTAACTAAACACCTTTCTGGAATACGGGCCAATATATTTAAGCCACTTGGTCAGAAGAAAGCGACAACACTTTTTAACAGATTTGCTGAATATATCGCTGTAATTATCAGTAAAACACTCCCCATGTAGCAGAATGTGAGTCTTGGTCTAGTAAGGTCAAATAAGATCATACAAAGAAAGAGAAGAGATCAACGTCGGCCAATGATCATCTGCGCCCGATTGGCAAACCCATTTTGCTTTAATTTTTTTCATCAAACTCTTCCTAAATAGCCCATATATCATGTATATTTTGTTAAATAATATAATTTATCTAAATATAACAGAAATTAACAGAATTTCCCCAATTCGATTTTCAATTTTGCGCCTTGCGCAACACACATTTCTATAAGCAGTTTAGATTTCCCCGTGATTTCATCCAGACGCGCTGGTGTAATGGTAGAAATCTCGCCTGTAGCGCGGCGGACCTGGGTTCGATTCTTGCTTTGGTCTAATTAATATCTTACATTTGTTTCTTCGTTTCTTTTCTTTTAATTTCAGTTATATCCAATCATTTTCTTTGACTTTTCACTCTCTATGATACAATTCTTTTTTTTTCCATTCTTTTTTTTTAACTACTGATAAAATTGCTAATAAATAATATAACACTTCGCGCGGTAGCAATACCCCGATAGCGAAAAATACTAGGTATCTTCGGATGATCCGTAGTTCTCTTGCACAGTCTTTGAAGATCGCATGAGTAATCTGTGTCAGCACGTTCAATAAACCCAGTCAATATGAAAAAGTTTAACTGAATAAATGTGGTTTATTTTCTCATACATATCATATTGTATATTTTCCTCATATGTACAATTGAACGAAGTAACATTGCATATATCAAAGTTAACCTGGTCGTGAACAACTTTGAAAGAGCCTGTCAAAAACTCCCGTGGCCTAAATAAATGGAACACACTGGCTGCGAAAGCCTGTACATGCGCAAGCGTTGAAAATGTATGATTTCTTTTCTTTTCTATTTTTTGCATGAGGCGCCTGGTACACCTGACCCGGAAGAACATACTATTTTCTCACACGCGATTTACACATTTTTTATGCGTTTTGCTTTTGCATTTTGAAGACCTTAGAGACAAGATATATTTTTCATATTACATCGAATGGAAGCTTGATAAGTCAGCTTGTAGATTGGCATAACAGATAGACCTACATTTCTGTAAAACAATTGTCATGTATCGCACGATTCAACAGTATGTTTCGTGACCAGTGGCGTAGCTAGAGGGGGGGGGGGGCCGGGGGGGGCCGGGGCCCCCCCCCCATTAATGACCATTTTGTCGGTTTCGTGACCCTAAAATTTGAGGGTTTTTTGTAAAAATATTATAGATCATCCAATTTACCATGAAAAAGCAAAATTGGTACTTACATGTACTTGCTTTTAAACATTCTATATTATTTTTATCAATCTGTAAATTGAAGAAGCTTCACAATTGTCGATAATTCAAGCCTTCAAAGTTACCTACATTAATCACTTCCGGTTTTGCTTATATACAAAAACGAACTTCGGTTTCCCGCTATTTACTCGAAATTTACCCGGGAAATGCAAATTAAATTGCTCATTAAAAGCTCATTTGCATAGGCTCTAAGCACTCACTGTATCAATTTTGTCCACAATCGAACTTGAAAGATAATCATATATCATGTATATGAGCGCAGTTAAGTCCCTATCAAAATCATAAAATATACATTTCAAGAAGCGAATTTGCAAACTGAACATGACGGCGAGGTCATTTTGGATCAAAAGCTGAAATTTTGTCCAAAAAAGGTCTTAAAAGATCCTGAAATCATGATGGCCCAAAATTTTACGAGAAAGATTTATAACCTAGAAAGCAATGTTTTGGAATTCATTGCTCAATTCTTAAATTTGACCCAAAAAAATAAATTGTATATTATATATGGCTAAATGTATGTAATGATCCCGGGGTATTGATATTCAGGAATTTTTTGTGGACCATTATTGCACCTTGTCAAATTAAGCGCAGCCCCTGGATATGGTTGTGCTTGGGCCCAAAACAATATTATTTTGAATCTGAGAGCCAAAATTTATAGTTTAGTACACAATTGACCTTACCATCAAGTTTAGTATGCAAACCTGTTTCTAAGTTCTCCGTTGCTGTTGACAGTACCCTTAAATCAGTTCCATAGCTTAATTAATATTGATTAATAATCTATCGAATTTAACTGTGAGATGCCTACCCAAGGAATGGGCTGGTTTAAAATGCGTTATTTTGTTATTCTGATCTAACATTTTCCTCTAATTTTTATTTCGGCGTATTATATAATTGGATATTTCAAATTTGCATTAATTACCTCAGTGACCCTCATTCTCAAACTTGGATGATCACCTTTTTAGTTATGTTGAGTACCAAATGACCCCCTATTTTTCATCTTGCCGAGTCACATCCTGTCACTTTAGATGGTGAGTTCCCCTGGTGAAATTGGCTCATTAACAATTTTAATAGCTTACGTGCAACGCGAAATTCAAACTCATCAACCTGTAACAATCTACCTACAAAATTCGTTAGTGGAAGTTTCCAAAAGTTAACATCAATAATCATGATAATGGTGCCCAATGTCACAACAGATCCCCGGAGGGGGGGGGGGGCACTTACCTAGAAAGGGTATACGGGTATGTGCGTCCCTCAAGACCCCTTTTCACGTCTTGTCTGCCGCTCACTAGACCCCCATTTCAAGCACAACCTCTAGTTCGCAAGCCTTACTTTCAAAAATGATCAGTTCCCTAGCCTCATTTTTGGAAATTTAGTTCACAAGACCCCCATTTCAATTTTTTTGGCTTCCAGAGCCCAAATTTTGCCCCAAAAAAACTAGTTCTGAAGGGTCATTTTTTGGTCCCTTCAGTTCTCTAGACCCCTTTTCGGAGTCAATCTCCCGTTCCGTTCCCTAGACTATAGGGTTTCAGATATTGGGGCCGCACACCCCTACCAAAACCAAAGTTGGGTGCCCCCCCCCCCCCCCCCCCCCGAGAACAGATCATACCAAAGCGAGACTGAATTTGTTCAATTTGTAAACATTTTTGAACCATTTTGGAGTACATGTATACTTTAAAATCTATAAATTAATCTTGTTGGGTGGGTCAAGAGAAGACAAACAACTTTTCTTTCATGACTATTCCTGAAGTTTGGTAACTTACAGAAAGAAAAACCGACGGTCTATTTAGTTTGGGTCGACTATAAACATCTTTCTGGAATACGGGCCTATGTTTTTCCCCCGGCGGGGCCACTCAGATTTGGAACATTACTGTCCACAACCTGTCCAGCGTTAAAAAAAAAAAAAAAAACCGGTGCTTTTTTCACAGTCGGGCACCGTGCGTACGCGTTTTATTAGGTGGAAAATCAAGAATTTTCGTAAAAAAGGGTGTGTTTTGAAAATCGTTTTTATAACGCGTTTAGGGTATCTTTCAAAATTCCATGTCCAATTTTTATCACATGACTCTCATAACCCCTGGCACCATTTGTATTAAAGAGTGAACCTGCTGTTTGAAATCCCGATCAGTTGGGACCGGGGGGGGGGGTAACTGGGTATTCTGACCGGGTTACCGGTAATCCGCGTTACAAAAAAAGGTGAGACCTGGACAGGTCTCGAGACTTGCAATATAGGGTATCAAAATCGACATGGTACTCTGCAAGTCTCACGTAGGGTATCAAATTTGTCTTTTATGGTATCAAACTTAAAAAGAATTGTTAAATTAATGACAATGGTGCCTTAAATTGCCAAAAACATGTCTCAAATACCAAAAAGCACTTCTTAAAAGTGTTCAAATGGTGCATGTACAATTACATTTTACCTTTCTTTTCTTGTAATTTGCATATAATTCATCCTACATGTATCAGTTTCAAGAATAACGGCCCATGCCAAATGACTTCATTAATGAAGTAACCAGGGCCGCCGTTAGAAATTACGGGCCCCGGGGCAAACCTTAGCCACGGGCCCCTTTAATAATGGGTCATGTAAAAATTAACCATGGATAAATCAAATTGGGGAAAAGGAATTATCGGGGCCAATCACTTTTTGAGCAAAAATGGTCTGAAAAAATAATGTGATGTTTTTTAATGCGCGCGTAGCGCGCGAAAAAAAAAATCCGTCAAATCTGATAATTTCAGCTAAAAATTGTTTTGAACATTTTGAAATTAGCGCAATTTTTTTGCCAATGTTGACTAAAAATCAACATAACATCTTGAAATTTGCGCGAAGCACACAAACTTTTTTCATTTAAATTATCAAAAAACAAGGGGAAATTGAGTGTAAAATTTCTGTTGGTAACGTAAACTGAAGAATCGATTCAAGGAGAGAAGGCCTGTGACTGGGGGCAAAGCCCGTCTCTGTTTTCTAAAACTGAAGCCATGAAAATGGGTCCAGTTTACCTAGGTCCATTGCATTTTCTTCGTAGAAAAACGTGGGGCGCAGTGTCCTACTCGGGCCCCATTATGTTGTGTGAACACTATGTCCTTTATGAATCTTTGGGGGAATTCTGTGGCCGTCGTAATTTGTTCTTTCAACGTTTTTATTTATCTTATAATTTGTATTTTTTTTTTTT
>JXSR01S023925.1:0-10416 GCA_000969725.1 Ophiothrix spiculata | reverse complement strand
ATTAGCATTGAAGGTTTATATTGATATCGCCACACAAAGCTGAATTACACAATATTTACCAAATATTATATGCTAATACTGATACCAAAAAAGAAATTCACTCTGTCATTCATACAACTTTATGCACATAATGTAGCTTGAGATGTTAAGCAAAACTCCGCTAATCTTTATTTAGAATGCTAAAAATTGTTCAACAGGTTTTGTTAAGAGGTTTTATGATAAATTTCAGAAGGTTCACAAATTATCAATTCATTAAATCTAATAATTTGTTGACTGTGCTGAGATTTAGTCCGCATTGGCTATTGCAGAACAGGCATGATATAGGTCATATTAAGATGCAAGCTATTACAGTGTAATACGTTCATTTCAATTTTCTTGAAAGATATCATAAATGTTTTAGTGAAATTTAGTTGTTTGAATTCTCCACACGTTTTTCATTGTATGCTTATAGGTTTTGTCTATTTGTGATTGCATATGATACACATTCCAATAGTAATGATTCAGTGAGGGTCTCTGGACAATTCGAGACACGGCAATACCGTATTTTTAAATCTGCATTTCAATCCAGTAGCTATTCAGAATTATTAAAAAACCCGATTTTTTTTAACTATGTCTATAATGCAAAGGGTCAGTCCATTAACTGATTTTGTTGATTCATACTTCTTTCTATCCAAATCCGCCGGAATGGGGACAATTTGTGAAGGCAAATGCTTTCATATAAACTGAAATAGAACATTTTAAAGGTTCAGTGTATATATAAAAAAATTCCTGAGATCTTATGTCACCGAATACCTGTATACATTAGTGCTAGTGCAAGTATTTTTCTTTGTTCAGGAATAATACGAAGGTGAGCTCGTCGCAAGTATTAAGAGACAATTCGAAGATGACCATAAAGAAGTACAAACTATGTCACAAAACGAAATAAACTATTTAAACGTAACGTAACCTGTTTTGACCACTTGCATTCTAATTATCTTATAATCCTTTTTAAATGGTTTTGTGCTGTTATTCACACGCAGCAATGACTATTAGCCAAAGCATCTGTTAGTTTATAATGGCCAATTGCCTGGAGCACGATGGCGATGATGTAGCAGCTCGATCGACCAAACACTGTTGTCTGTCTTTTTCTTTAATAAATCAGTTCGCGTATTTTGTCGGTGCCAGTAGTATCACAAACGATGAGAAGAATGCACTGTTGTCTTGAATCCTCATATGCTTGTGTGTGATTCTAATTTGCAACATATTTCTGTTTAATGCATCCTAAATGTCCTGGTAACTTCGGAATGTATTAGTAAAATTTCATGAAATTATTTCAATCTACGATAAAATACAGTTGATAGGTCTTGGTTATAAGGTTGTTTCAAAGAATAAATGAATTTAATAGCTTTCCACATGTTTGAAAATATACAGATATGACATTGAGTGTTATAGAAGAATAGTACGTACAAGAATTATAATTAACAATCAATTTTCAATATCATGAATATGCAATCATTATATTAAAACTGTCTTAATATGTTTGTGTTGTTGTTCACATTTGAGACACTGAAGTAAGTAGTCTATATAATGTCCCATTGCCTGAAGAATAAAGCATTTAATGAACTTGCATGACCGAAGACTTTATTTGCAACTGGGGACACATTTTTATTAGCTGTTCGTATTTTGAAGCAGATTTAAGCTTGAAGGCTCGGAGGAGCACATGGCCATTCCAGTATTCACATTTGCACAGGAATTGAAAACTCTGTTTTAGATTTTACTAAAGAAAGGGACACCTTAAATGTCACAGAATGTGTCATTCAGGATATGGAATTGACAAAAAGAAAAAATGTTATAAGTTTGTAAGATGTGTTATTTGGAAATTAGGCCTACTGTAGAAAACTATATTTGATAGGGCATTGTAAATTCTTGGAAACAGTTAACTCGAGATAATATGCGATTTCCATTATTAGGTTGTGCATCATAAAACCAGCAAACATGTCACAAAATGCCAAGAATATCTCGTGAAATTCTGGTTGAAGAATAAGGTTTTCGATTTGACTATTTCCCTATTTTTACTTACTATGAATTTTTCTTCTTGGCATTATGCTACAGTGTTAAGTGTTGGTATAATCGAAATTGATATTTTGGAGAAGTAACTTGAATATGTTTCAGTGCCTCATAATGTAAAATGCTCATGGGAAAACATTGATGCATTCAATATGTCTTTATTCAACCATAAGATATTCTTCAATCTTATTAGTGCTAGGCACGGTAGAGAGAAGGGCTGTAAGCTAATCCTCCTCCCGCCTCCGTATTAACCGCAATGTCGTGCATGGATGTACTGTTTTGAGTCTACTTGGAAAAATATTCAGGAAACATGCCTTTCTGATTATGTACTTGAGCAAAAAGAAAACTAAGATAATTTTGAAAAAAAAAGTAAAACTACATGACTACAGTTTGTGTAAATTACGCGTGTTGGCTAAACACGAATAGAATGTGACATTACCTTCATAAAATAAGCATTAAACCATTATCTATAACCCATTAAGTTATGACTCTGATGTAATTATATTTATGACAATCAGAGTTTTCAGTACATAATACAGTTTACCGATTTGATTTTCTATCATATACAAATGGGAAAAAACAGGAAAAGTAGGCGTGGTTGCACGTACAGAAAAATAAATTTCAAATGGCGGGACTAGTATGGACATTACATGTATAGGCGTTTGTTCTATGCATGATTTTAAGATAACTTCAAAAGGATCAAAAATTATAAGTTCGTGGCATGAACATTAACGGTTCTTTCGATGCATAACAAGCATATCGATCATACAGATCCTGTTACTGTACATCTGATAAGCAACATGCAATAACCATTTCAAAGGCTACTTGATGTAGACAATATCAGGTTTTTTCAACTTCACTGAAGAATTGTCTCAAGAACCGTCTCAAGGTTGAATGTGAATAGTTCAGTGCTAGCCTCGATCATATTCTTTGGCGTTTCGTCTGTCATTATCAAAATCTGTGCAGAGTTAGTTGCCCCGTATTCAGTTATCCCTTTAATATTACATCTGTAAGTACGCTTGCTGGCAAAGTCTTTAAGCAAAACATATTTTCAATTCATGTGACCTAAATGATATAACCGTTAGACATAGTACGAAATGGAAAGCTGATCTGCTTGCTGTCTCAATTCATATACCAGGGAGTCTCATGTTATGAATTGTTGTTCCGTTCTGAGGATGTGCGCTTACCTGTCAATTGATTTAGGAAATACGCTCAATAATGGAATAAAAGCTCCTGGGTGCAGGTTATACTGGAATTTGATAAAATGATGTTCTGATTAAATCCAGATGAAATATGATTTATAAGTAGGTGGCTCATTATCAAAGTTACTATCTATTCTACCTCGCTGATTGTCTCTGTTTTTATATTTTATTAAATTTATCAAAGATTCTCCGCTCTGAATTTATATAGTTTGCATAATCTCACTTATTACTTTGACAAACTAAACCCAATTTTAAACTCAACCACCAATCTATGATCATCTTTCCCCTGATTATCAGTACCTTAGAATGATTTTACATCATTTTCTTCATAAAAATCATGAGAAATATTTTTGCAATCACGCCTTATACCATCAAGGCCTTGATTGGATTTCATTATTTCGATTGACAGGTTAGAATAATGCAAGGAAAGATGATCTTGTTGGTGTCCCGATCGTGTACTAATTTTATTCACTATAATTCCGGTATGAGCACTTTATCAATCAGTATTTTGAAATGAATATAACATCGTTTTCTGGAACCGTTTTTACGATCATGGTTTTAGAATGATGATATGAAAAATAATCCTGCTGGTTCCCCATCTCGAACCCAAGAGTCTCATTCTATTCATGATAATTCCGGTTTGAGCTCTTCTGTCAATTTCCGCTTTGTTTTCAACAGGATCTGTGTGAGTACAATTAGCATAAGTGAGGTAACCTCGGAATATGTTATTTAGCAGAAATGATTTTGACGAGGCATTGAATTTGATAAGGTGTATTAGATAAATATAAACGAATTAAAGATAGTCTGTTATAGATAAATGACAATAGATTTAAACAAAAACATTAGCTGAGAAGCCAATTTGAACTTTCATATCATATTCTCTTGAATGTAATATGTACCCCTTTGAATATGGCGCTAACAAAGGTACAGCTCCTATTTATGTGTATAATTTAATTGGATCTACTTCAGCTTGAAATGCATTTTCTGAGGTATACCTTAAGTTGCTTCTTGTTGACTCTTCAGAGGTAAAGAACAAAATGTCCTACATGTACTTTCGGTTAAGACCGGTTATGAAAATATGATCATATTCTACACATCTAAAGCAATCGCGAACATGGTTAAGTTATTGTGACGTGTTATCGTTGCTACGACTGGTGACTCCTTGGTTAGACAAATACTGTAATGTGTTTTTATCTGCGGATATGCTAAATATATAATATTCCCACTATTTTCAATTTGTAAACACATTGCAATAAATGCAATAGAGCCAACTTTACTCACTCCCTGACTTTTCCAATAAACAAATCTCATCACCCCTTAATAATCGCGTTAAATCAGATGGAAATTCAACATGAGAAGCGTGTCGAGGGAATTGCAAATAAAAAGCATCTCATCCCCTCGCTCCTTATGCATGGTAAATAAAACTCAAGAGATGATGGGCTTTTTGTAAAGATGAGTCTGCTTAAGGCTGGAAAATTGCCTTATGTCGATTATTAGATTTACAAAAGTAGGAGTGAACCCAGCCCTATGTTCTAAGTATTTGCATTTTGAGTACGGTTAAGATTATACTTGAAGGTCGATGTGCAAGTTAATAAGTGGTACTACAAAAAAAAAAACGGCAGGAAAACGATTAAGATTTTATTTATTAGTAACTGGGTCTTTAGTATTGGACGATTTATTATATTATGCATTCGATATTAACTTTACACTTTCACCTTTAATTTTCCAAGTAATTCTGCACATTCTATTCCAACACAAAATTATACACTTTACGTAACCAACTGAGAAAACGGTTCTCATCTACTAGACATCTTGAATCTTTAAATGAGGCTTGAGAGATTTTTTTTTCAATTTAACTGTTTAATTTCGAATCAACTGAGAATCTGAGGTAGATTTTTGATGATTCATGATGGATATATAGTAGCACAGGAGAAATGGAAATATTTATATAGATTTAGTTAGATTTAAGCGCGGTTGAATTAATAACTTTTCCATAATATTAAAGTGGTAACAACTTGTGTACCTTAACAAACAGGTGGTCTGCAATATGATATCTTACATCAATATAAGATTCACCAGCGATATTGAAGGCATAACCTTGGGGACAAATCACAATTCTAGTTTATTTCATCAATTGTTGAATACTATCATCGGTATGTTGATGACTCAATGGTTGGAAAAACAGGGTAATTTGAAGTATCACAGGACAATCGTAAGTGTGGTGTGCTTGGGGTAAAACCATTAAGGAAACATATGAAACTAATTTTATGATTTTGGGCACACCGCACATGACATCATATAAAGCACACAAAGATTTAAAGGTTGTTCTGGATAATACAGTCCTTGAAAGAGTTCAATCAACAAAATTTCTTGGAATACTTGTTAATGAATGTTTTACATGGAAACCCCATATCGATTGCATATCAAAAACAGTGTCTAGGAATATAGGTATCATGAATAAGCTAATTAGTTTATCCCAGCTAGAATATTACATACCCTTTATTGTACTTTGATTTTGCCATATTTATATTAAGGTATCCTAATATGGGGAAACACATATAAATCACATCTAGACAAATTGATAAAAATCCAAAAAAGGGCAATAAGGACAGTCTCAAACAGCCATTACAGAGCTCATATGGCACCTTTATTTGCAAACCTCAATCTGCTTACTTTCACTGATATGTATACACTCGAATTAGGGGTATTTATGTATAGATTTTTCATCAATGATTTACCAACAGCATTCAACAACTATTTTACTAAACGCTCGGAAGTTCAAGATTACCCAACAAGATATGCCAATAACCTGAATGTTACAAATAACAAAAGATGCTTTGCTGATCGTAGCATCCGATCATCCGGTCCAATTATGTGGAACTCTCTTCCTAAAATAATTAAAGATTCTAAAACTGCAAAGCACTTCCGCAACCAACTCAAAAAATCTCTTATCAATAAATATGATTGAAATTTTTTTTTTCACTTGCATCTTTTGGGTCGACATCCTTAGTGTATTGTCTTGTTGATTACTCATGAGCTTTCTTTTTCTGTAACAATATTCTTCTTAGGGGTAGACTAATTTCTGGCCTTATTGGCCTTCTGGTCTACTCCTCCGTAAGACTCTTTTTTGTAAACCTATGTTCTACAAAGATATTTTGATACTGTTTGTGTTATGGGAAATAAAACCTTGAACCTTGAACATATTAGGAAGAAACCGCTATTTTTGTCGTAAAAATATTATTAATTAAATTACATGAGTTCATTTCGAATTTTCTAACTAGCATTGGCGCTTAGAAAAAATCTTGTTATTGGCCCCAGAATAGACATGACAAGTGCAATTGTGATACTTCAAACGTAAATCAGATTTTTGACCTCAATGATGTACAGTTTGTTCCCATTTTCCATTATGAGAAATAAATCATGTCATTTCAATTAAAACCCCATTTCTGTCTATCGATGTTTATGCATACATATATAATAATTTGGCGGACAACAAGTCCTATGATGTCATATTGAAGTAAAGTCACACGTGAATATCAGTACGTTTGTCCTGTGGAAAAATGGATCCCTCAAATTATTTCAGATTTAGTTTTGGATTTGTATATATATTACTTTTTATGCTTAGAGACCGCACGTTCTTTTATATTAAAGTGCAGGAGATATTAAAAATATTAATTTCTAAAGTTTAATTTATTTTTGATCAATTCTAAGATGGCTATTGTAGCTCAGATACGATATAGGTCATATTAAGATGAAAGCAATTTTCATGCAACTCAATGCGTTCGTTTCAATTTCTTTCGACCTTTTATCAATGGATTTAGTGGAATTTAGTTGTTTGTATTCTCCACACGATTTCATTTTATGCTTACAGGCTTTGTCTATTTGTGATTCTACATAATACTCCTACCAATAGCAATGATTCAGTGATGGTCTCTGGACAATTCGGGAAGAGGCATATTGTAAATGCTATCCAGCAGCTCTCCTGAATCAAACCCCTGAATTGCTTACCTTATCTAAGGGGGGTTCTTGTTAGATTTCACTAAGGGGCTCACCATTAGAAGTTTAAAAAATACTTGTTTCACTATATAAGAGAAAAAATAATTTGACCCAATGCTTAACAAAAATATAACTTGATCCACATGAGGAAACAAAATAACTTGCCCATTATTATATAAGAGAAAAAATAATTTGACCCACTGCTTAAGAAAAAAATAACTTGATCCACATGAGGAAAAAAATAAAGATTTTTGACTTAAAAACATATCTAGTCTCGAAGATATTTGCAGGAAAAAAATCTTGCCTCGCCCAAACAATCAGCCTCCCCCTCCCCCTGAAAGTCAAATGGTGCGTCCCTTAGTGATTTAGGAAACTGTTCTGTAGAAGGGTCAAACCATTATCTGATTAAGTTTATGCCTACTTCATTCTGTCGGAATGGAACGATTTGTGAACATGGTGAAGACAAGCACTTTTATCTACTTTGGAATAGAACACTCAGATGCGGAAGTGTATTTGAGTTTAACCGAGATCAAATGTCACCAAATCTAAGTATAGTGCATGCTTATGCAAGTGTATTCTTGGTTTTGGATGAATAATTTACCAAATTGATTCTGGATAAAGAATTGAACAAACTGACTCTTTTAAGTTAGTATTGTGTAATTCTCTGAAATAACATTGAATGAATCTTTGCGGAACTTACAAACTGGTTTCTTGATCCTCCGCAAGCAAAACAAATGTTTGAGCTGGGGAGCTAGCACAACGTTCCCGATAAAAACAGAATTGAGAAACAATAACCATTATGCATGGTGTATGTATAGTACAAACTAGTTCACAAGCAAATGGAACCATTTAAACGTAATATGCTGCGACCACTTACATTCTAATTATTTTATAAACCTTTCTTAAATGGCTTAGTGATGTTATTAACATACAATAAGTGTAAGGCAGACTATTCTTTTCAGGCTCGGTTAGTCTATAATAGCCTGTTGCCTGAAACAGGAACGTGATGGTGATTTAGCACGGCAAAAGACGTTTTGGAACACAACGTTTATCGTTGATTGTTTTATGTACAGCGGAGGTACCAGTGGATACTTAAACAATCCTAAATTAAAGAGATACTACACATATTCAGTTTCATCTGAAGTTTATAAATGCTATTTTATCAATTCAAATAACTATATGCAACAACAACCAAAATAAATACAAAACATACAAAATCTTAATAATGTAATGATAGAATTGACAAATAAGCAAATCAAATAAGGTCACAATACGAATTTAACAACAATTTCATTGCCATCAATTACATTCTAATCATCTTATAAACCTTTCTAAATGGATTAGTAATGTTAATATCTACATTAAAGTATAGATTAATACAGACATTATTCGCCCAAGTGGTGTAAACAAAGTGATCCAGAAGAAAAGCTGTTCATCGGCGCCTGGTCCAGACGCAATAACATACGGCATTCTTAAAAAAAATTGCATTCACCATCTCCTTGCAACGCTGTATAATCAACTTTTGCTTGTTTCTCCTGTTTCCCCACGTTTGTGGTGTACATCATCAATAACTCTTATTTACAAGAAAGGTAACCAGAATCAACCAGAGAATTTTCGCATGATCGCTCTCGCCAGTCTCTTCGGGAAGATATTCCACCGGATCTTGGCTTTAAGAACAACAGACTACCTTACAACAAGAATAGTCCTTAAAAAGGACAAACTCACGTCAGCCAGCAGTCCGGGTACAAGTTCGCATGAAAAAACATAATTTTCATTCTGTTGTTACCACAAATACATCTCTTGTTTGAACAAGTATAGTAAAATTAGTAAAAATAGCAATATGAAAATTCTTACGTTGCAAACATGGCAAGCATTAAAGAAATATGCGTCCGCTGACAAATTATCTATGACTTCTTTAAATTGATAATGGGGTCCCCTCCCCCTTGATAGGCACCCCGTGCAGCTGATTAATTTATGTGTCCTACCTGGGGATGTTACTTTAGGCCATAGAAAACATCTAGATACGACACATCAGGGGCGTCGGAACCGTGTGGGCCATGTGGGCCATGTGGGCTTTGGCTGCATCACTTTTCAGCCAGAAAAATAAAACAATAATTTTAGTTTTAATTTTATGCATTTATTATAGTCCCAGCATAAATAACCACAACATAGAACTGAACAAAGTTGTTTTTTCAACAACTGTAGTCTACTGGGTCTTAGATGTTTCCTTGTTTTTGATAACTCAAGGGCCACTGGCCGCACCACTTTTACCAATGGCCGCACCACTTTTATTTTCCTTCCAACGCCCCTGCGACACATCTTGACAATCCGCCCGAGTGTCACGTTTTCATGAAATATGGGGTTGTGCCCCCTAGGTAAACACCACATTTGACGGTGCCTTCTGACATTTCGGTGCTGTTTTATTTGTTTCCGATAAGACAATCATTACATGTGGCTAATATTCATGTTTGTCCGAGTTACAAGAATTATTTAAAAATATGTTTATTCAGTGTAAATAAATAAATAATACAAATGAAACATAATGTTAAGGCCTATCCGGAAATTTGAGTTGTCAAAATGATGTATAGGTCTAGGCTAATTACTATTTTGAATAAAAACCCTGTTTTGATACCATAAAGCCGTAAACGAAATAATTCATGTTTGTTTGCCCTCTGCGACCGATGCCAAAGATGTGGGTGGATATTTTAGTTTATTTTTCTTTCTTTAAGCATGTAAAATATGAAAATATTGTTGATGGAAATAGCAGTGCAAAGTCATATTTAGTAGTATAAGACCCACAATTTTTGATTAAGCCCTGCATTGCTTGTTATTTGCGATAAAATCCATGGAATAGCATTATTCTTTGAAATATAGGCCTATGTGAAGCAAAAAAAAATCAAAAACTAAAGATCAACCGACTGACCGACCCAAAATTTTATTTTGTTCCATTGGAGGGCAAACAAACATTTTTTTTGGCCTAACTGTTGATAAGAAAGTGACATCTGACTTCAAAAGTAAGAATAGCCTTGTTCATCATCATGTTCATAGACTCTAAACCAAGCATATAATTATTCATAGGCAATTGAGGGAGCACAACACTAAATAACTTCTCCATTGAAACCAATGCATTTTAGCCTAAGTTCTCTGAGCTTTTTCATACTGACGTGACAAT
>JXSR01S023924.1:13228-30863 GCA_000969725.1 Ophiothrix spiculata | reverse complement strand
AAAACAAATGGTCCAAATCAAATCACATCAGAATCATGAATTGCGCCTTTAAACTTTGCACTACATCAAGTAACCGGTAAATTATCAATTAAAAATATACTAGTAACACTGAATCAGGCAATCACCCGAGCTGAGCTGAGTGTCGGTCGCAGTGACGATCACCTGTTTTCGATGATAAATGATCGCATTTTTCGTACACCAAATAACAAGTCAATACAACAGATGACCCATTCGTCTATACGGGTTTCATATTGTTGCGTTTCGAAATAAAATAGTCTGTTTTGATGCTAGCCTTTTGTAATAAACATCACTTGAATGAGCAGCCGGAGCGACGGAGGCGCACACAAGTGACACATTCATTCCATTCAATTTCAAGGACAGGTAAGGGGCTGTTAAAAATTATTTCAAATATTAAAATTGTGGACAAACACATGGACTGACAATCTGAACACAGCTACCAGGCACAGCTACCGCTTTAAATCCACAAGTTGTTTAAACTCATGAACTTTAATACAAGCAACAGTGCCAACACTGTTTCCAATCACTGATTGAATCAGAAATTCACAGTACTACTACATCGCATGTAGTATGGTGTAGTATGATGTGAGTTGAGAACTCCACTAAAATAAGATGCAGTTGCTTGTCCATAGAGTGTGCTGTGCTGACGTGCCTGATGTGCTCAAAATATACGAGTAAAAAGTCCAATCATCATGCCATGCCCATGGCAAAAGGATTTTCGGTCCAGAAATACTTTGTGACGTCATACCGCCTCGACCGATTTTCATGATCTTGGACCATTTGGAAGACGCTTTACATGGAAAGTAATTTGCGTAAATGCACAATAGACCAAAACGGCTGCCATTTCGGTTCAACAGCTTTTCCTATGCAACGCATAGTGACCTGCTAAAATTAGCAGGTGACTTTTTGCTATTTGCCATCCCCTCTTTCATGTTTTTGTTAGATTACTCATGTTTTATTGTAAACAATATTTATGAGCATCCACGGTACTTGTGTTCAGTGATGCTCAAACAGTACAGCGTTTTCATTTGGTATACTCTTTGACAACAATGGCCTATGACATGTGCAAGATCACATTTCCCACATTTTTCATGAAGCGAGTTATTCAAAATGAGACTTCAAAAAAGTGGCGAAATTAACCAATGAGTCAATGGAGCCTTACCTGGAATTAAGTGGTACTACATTGAAGACAATTCGTTCCTACACGTCTCTCATTGAAAACACTGTTTAAATAACTGTATAGCATCTCAGATGAACATTAAAAAAGCTTCCTAAAACCTCTTGATTTAGGCTATGTAAGCAAACACTCTGAGCTCCGACTATAGTTAGATTGTATGTATAGGCCTACTGAAATATTATCTTACCTAGGCCTATATGTTGAATCTCCTAATGTTACCATAAATGATGATTTTACCCCGAGTAAATATCCTAGGTCATGTAAAATTCATGCATAGCAGTCTTCCATACTTCTTCAGTCAACCAGCAGGTTAGTCTGTGCACAAAAGCAAGGCCACATTTTCTTTCTGCGAAGTGGAACTTTTGCCAACAAGTTCAGAAGATTTTCGATTTTTTTCCGAATGATAGTGCGCACTTTTGATGGCTTTTTCTTGAAATCTATACCCTTTATTTGCTTGCTGTAAGCAGAATATGTTGATTTTGTCTTTTCTTAACATCATTGTATTATATTTATGATGGCATTTTATTAAAATGCTCTAAATTAGTGTTTGAATGTTGAATGTGAATTTTCCTTTTTCATGATATGTAAAACAAAAATTGTGGACTAGATCGTTTCCGGTAATGTTACCATTCCTGGCTTACATGAATGT
Organism: Ophiothrix spiculata; assembly: GCA_000969725.1. NCBI lineage: Eukaryota > Metazoa > Echinodermata > Ophiuroidea > Amphilepidida > Ophiotrichidae > Ophiothrix > Ophiothrix spiculata. The sequence goes on along the minus strand of JXSR01S023924.1, from coordinate 29,019 downwards.
GTAAACAAGATATTTATTATTCATTTCACTGAAAATGGGGATATATTATAACTTTTGTCCTGAACCAAAGTTAACATCACCCAGAAAGATTCAGTCATGTGTAGTCTGCCCTAGAAAAAGCCATGCCAAAATTGCAACACTCCAAAAAGGATATTTTTACCAAACTTACCTAATTTGTGAAGACTTCCTTGAGTTGTGAGTTACACAAAAATGTCTATAGTATGAATGTAGATCATATGGACTGACAAGTCGTCTTTAATGCACATATATTAATTCTGGTACAAGGCTCTGAATTTTCATGTCTCAAATTTATTTGAAACAACAATGCTATTCTTGTTGTAGACTAGTTCCAATAATTGTAACTCAGGACCAAGTGTCCAGAGTTACAAGAAATATGTGGAGTTATATTGCCGTTTAAGCTTTCTAAGTTTGAAATTAAAAACCCAAATAAATTTCTCTCAACACAGACAACATCTTTAAATAGTGTAGGATCATTACAAAACTAATTTAAATCCAAAGATGAAATTTATTACCCAAATTCTGGATGTAAACAAAGTTGAGGTTGTCAAATTCGGAAACCCAATGTTACAGCATACAAGCTAAGTTTATGCCACAAAATCACACTTTTTGATTTTAAATATTGATGAATCACCTACCATGAGATGCACAAGACTCTCAAGGAGGCCACTGAATATAAAATTTTTGAACAGCTTCAACATTTTGGCGACATTTGAGATGTGGACTTAGTCCCAAGATTGTCTGTACAGACATGCTTAAATGGCAGTTTTACTACTAGTATTTCCCATAACTTGACACTAAGTCAAGTCATGGTGCCAGGACTAGTTGTAGACTGTTGTTGTGTGTACTGACATCATGACATTTTTGTTTATATCATGATTGCAGTGATTTGAGCCGTGCAATAATTTGTTTCCATTGCACGGCATGAAACAAACCTGTGTAATATCATGATATAAAACAAATATTGAATGCACCTGCAATAGTTAGAATATATCATTCGGTCAAATTTGGACTGATCCATTTCACTTGGCTACGCCTTGTGAAATAGAAAAGTCCAAATTTGACCTCATGATATATTTTGTACTATTGCACTCTCAGGCATTCAATATTTGTATAATGTTTGACAATGGAAGGGGCAGACCTGCGATATTTTGAGAAACTATGTCAACAAATATTCTTAGAATGAACTTAAAATGACCCAAACCAGAAGTTTGTTTTTAAACTATTTTTTTATTATTTTGAAAGAAATCACCTCTGGTTACAGCTCTGGGACTACACACGACTGAATCTTTGTGGGCGATGTTAACTTTTGGTTTAGGACAAAAGTTATAGGCCTAATATATCCCCATATGAGCCCTGTCACCATCACATATATCAGTGATGAATCTTGAAATCGTTCAAAAACTTAACTTATTTGGAACACATTTGATGATTGATTGATACACATTTCATAGTCAGGATTAGAACTAGTATCGTTCCCCTGATCTCCCCTCCCACGGACCCAGCGATTCAGAGAGTACCAGACATGGTATACACTAAATTGAACAATATTGACAGCCCGAAACAAGGGCTAAGTCAGGATCAATTGCATTATTGACACCAAATTTTTGTTTCTTTTCAGAAAAAAATAGAATTGTGATTTCCTACTGATCAGCAGCTTGCAACCCAAAGAAATATGTATTTGCCGAGCTAAAAAACACCAAGTGTGCACCTTACAGAATCTTTGTGGTTTACCATCTCATGTTTCTTCACAATGGCCTACAAATACTTGCAAAGTCTCCTGAGGAGAGCTACAGTTCTTTTTGTGATTGGAATGTTTTTAGCCTTGGTGTTGAACTTACTTCAAGTGCAAAGAAATGTCACCATCTTCCGTCCTGAAATTGTGGTCAACTTCTTCTCTTCTGCCTGGTGGGTGCCCATTATTTGTGGTTCTGCAGCAGGTAAGACAAGAAATCGGTATATCAATGGCTGCCATATGTGACCCGTCATATCGAAAGGTACCTTAAGGGTCCCAAAATGAGAATTGATTTGTTGGTCTCATCTGAAAGATTATATTTTAAGCTTTAAAATGACACCTTGCTTTTGGTTATCGGATGTTCGATTGCAAAGTTACATCCGAATTGGTAAAAAGCATCGGGCTGATTCAGAAAACTATAGTTCTGAGAAAATAAAGTTTATTAGTTTCTGTACTGGTAAAACTTGAATAGAGAAAGGATTTTTATCTCGGTTTTTAAAACATTTGTCGTATGTTTTGCATGTTGGAACCTGATTTATATGATAGAATACACTTCAAAGGTAACGTTTCTGATGAAATTCGACCTTGGACGTGATTTTTGACTATGCTAAGCTTCAATGGCCTGTATCTCGTAATTTACTATGCCGACCTTAAGGTACCTTTTGATATGACGGGTCACATATGTGAAAAAACTTACAATTTGTCTACCATGTATATGTCAGTAGCGTACTCCGGCAACTGAATGGTGATTTGACTGAGAAATGCAGCTATTGAGATTCGAGCCAGTCAAGCGTTGTTCCTTGCTTACGCACAATTTGTTGGAAAAATGTAAGATGCATATTGCGTTGTAGTCAAGTAATTGTGGCGCGCAATAGGATGCATAGCGAGGCTACTACGCACAAGCGCAGCGTCGGTCCAGGTATGGCGCCCACGTGGCACAATCCCCTAACTTGGCCGAATTTTTAGAGTGCAAATAGACCTGTTTCCTATCTGAAACTTCTTTAATCTATGGTCAGTAGCTTTAGATGTGGTTCTTCAGGTGGCATCAAGAACCATGTAGCGACCTAAGGTAAGACAATGTATAGTGAGTTCTGAAAATTTATGAGAAATGGCATCTATTGCACTTTCAACTTTATTACCCATACATGCTGATACATTTGTATGTATCCCATCCCATTGAAACCTATGTTCTTTTATGTGTTGGTAGTATTCATTGGGATATAGGGCCTAAATGGAAACAAGTATTTCAGTGATCTTATGACTTACCTAATACTGCTTTCATGCTCGTGTAGTTTTGCAGCTTTGTCGCTGCATGACATACATTTTATCTTTTTTAATCTTGTCGCTTCTGCATGTCGCTGAGTTAATCAATTCGGCAAAATTTTGTCGCATGACAAGATTTTACGAGTTGAAATGAATTAAACTTTCAAAGCGACATGAAGCTGCAAAACTGCAATGCAACAAAACGTAAAAGTTACAAAAGTGTGAAACGAAGCAGACGACAGAGCTACAAAGTGACAAAGCTGCAAAGCTACAAAAGTATGAAAGCAGCATAAACTTCTGACTCCCCAAGTTCCAACTGATCTTCTTCTGAATGTCAAGCTGGTTTCAGACTAGCCTGTCGTGCTGTAGCACGACCATACGACGGGCAAAAATTTAAAGTGCGCAAACTTCGACCTTGTCACATCAGAAAATGTTTTCGGCAAGCACGACAAGCCGATATATCGATTACCCTGTCGCGATGGTCGCAACGACACAATATTTTGAGTTGGAATAGATTCAACTTTGCTTGCGACAGACCATTGCGGCAATATGCAAATGTGTCGTGCTACAGTACGACAAGTCAAAATTGCAAATGTTTTGTCGTGTGTCGCAACGTCGTGTGCCGCAACAACAGCTAGTCTGAAACTACCTTCATTGTAGGCAGCATCGTTGATGAAAAGGGGAAGCTATTAGAAAGTGTCCATTCCCACAGAGGTGCAAAGTTTTGAATATTGACATTTGTGTGGATACTCGCATGAGTGGATACCAAGTGGATACATTATTTACATCATGGACACCACCTATACGGCAACCTCCAGAAGAGGATCAGAGATAAAACATTGAGGATAGTGATTCACTCATGATCATTTTATATTTGTATATGATTATTGTTTTGCCTGTTATGTCATCTCATCATGGATGGGTGTAAATTATTAGGGACGCATCCGGGTAATATCGATTAACCATAACAGAACCAAATCTCACTAATCTCACTTTAGAAAATCATGAAAATGCGCTAAATAAGTCCAGATACATCACCGACAGGGGTTATATGCAGAGACCAAATTGTTGCCGGGGCAGCATCTCTGCGGTTGCTTGATAACGGGTATCACTCGCTTGGGAAACGGGAGGTCACTGGTTCGAATCATAGTGAAAAACACAAAAGGATCACCCTTCCCTTTTCGAGAAGCTAGAGAAGTTCAATGATCAGTTAAGGTTAAACGGCGCAACCCTATAAATTATTTCATCATTATGGACACCATTGCTCAAAATAATGTATGCCCATTCTTGAGACCTTATGACAGGCAAAACAACAAATGATATATTTTGAACTTTAACTTTCTTGGTTGTTGTGATCATTTTACAATTGTTTTATTAGATGCTGATACACAAGTTTGCATATGGTAATCTTTGGTTTTTTTTAAAAAGAGTTCCATAATTTTAACAAACGTGTCCACAAAAATGATATTATTGGTTAAAAAGTGTTAAAGTACAAAGGGTTCAAATTTGTTTTGAACATGTGCTTCTGTTGCATGTGTACTTTTTTGTTTGTCTTGGAAATATTTTGTTTACATTGTCAAGTTATTGACCCACTTATATTGTGGCGTGTTTATTTACTATGTCTGAAGTACACACGCTAGAATCTCAAAGTGTTTCTCAGGTCCATGTCATGAGCAAAAATTACAGAAAAGAGTTAGCTCGGGGAGTGGGGAACAATTCATAAAAGGGTTTTTTTATCAGTACCTTGTACCATACATGGGGAATGAAGTTGCAAGAAGTGGGGGGGGGCATCTTCATAAGGATACGAGCTGCAGGCAGTTTTCTTTTTATAAGGACAAGCAATATAAGCATTTTCAGGACATGAGAACCAGGTGTAAATGTTACAAAAATTTGCCCCTGTTCATGGGGACTTGACCTCATCGGGGCAACTGTTGAATAATCAGGGGCAATTTTCCAAACGGACCAAGATTTAGATGGCAACAAATATCTGGTAAACTTTTAGTGGGATTAGTGGGAACAAGGGGAACTTTGAATTTTCTTTTAAAGAAAAATTATCCACAGCTCTCAAGTATTCCACCCGCCACAGGGGCAATTTTTGAAGGATAATGGGTTATGCTACTAGTGTTAGGCCAAAGAAAAAAAGGTTTGTCTCAGAAACCCGTGCGCATTGCTATGTGAAAATGAATTTAGCACATAGAGCTACACGCTGGTCTTTAGATTTTTTATTGAGAGTAATCCAGCGAGTGACGGCCATCCGGGTTGCTGTCATTTGCTGTTGCAATTTTACCTTGAATTTACATTTTATTTCAACTGTCAAGACTTTCCATCTAGTTAAAAACGGGCGGGATCGTACCAAGGTGTTTCACATTTGTTTAGTCCCTTAAAAACACCCTTGGAAATTGAACTTACATTGGCATGTTGACCACCTCTAGATCAATACAGTAGCACAAATGAGCAAAGAACAACAACATGAGGGGGCAACAAACAACAAATGGTCAATAAATACACAATCATCACATGATAATTTATGTTTGTGCAAGATAGTAACTGGTAATCTCAATCTCTGATAGCCTAAGAATTTATAAACAAAAGCCTACCGTTCTTGAACTTTACCCCAACATACAATCATTGGATGATTGACTTAGTTTTAAAAATATATAGATCTATAAGGCAAAATAAAAATTTATTGGACAATTTAAACAAAAATCCATGGTACGGATTGCATTTACAAACAATGGGCCCTGTACTCTGAATTTTCGTTTACACTGTCCAATAAATTAATTGTTTGGCCTATAACATAGTACATTCATAGAGCTTTTGGTTAAATTGTCAAGTCATTCTTGCTAGTGATAGAAATTTGTAAAAAGAATCCATCATAATCCTTTGGATTCTCACCAAATATTGCTTGTTCATTCAAAAATAATGTGCGTCATAGTCATACACATTTAAAGTTGCAACTATATTTTTTGTGGCTTTTTTTGATGCAAAGTATCATTGTCCCCTAAACTAGGAAATGGAGTTGGGTTGGGGTTGAGGAGGTACTTAATTTTTGTTTGAATAGGCCAGGCATGTGGAGATCAGGCCCAGGGTATAAAAAACAATAAACCTTTCTGGGAACTTTTACCATGCTGATGAGAATTTTCTGTGAGATTTATGAAAAAAGCATTTGAAGCTTGCAGGGAGCAGCGCCAAAATTTTAGGATAACGCGGCCACGTTAACACAGAGTTCGAAGCCCTGACACACAAGTCCAGAAATATGAAAGACATTTTTGCATATTGATTTGCACAATTTTCAAACTGCTGATGTCTGGAGATTTAGGGAGGCAAAAATGGCACCTGTGTTTCTAGAGACTTTTAATATTCAAGTAAAAAACTAACCCATGTGGAATACACTTAACTCGGGTATACATGAACCTTTAAAAACACTTTTTTCTCAGTCTAAGGTAAGTACATGTACACAAGCAGAGTTAGACAATCATTGAAAAACCATCATTTTCCAAAGGAGACTCTTTTTGGAGATGTCCAAGAATAACTAGATCCTCTGAAAATTAACTAGGCTAACACCTTGACGGGCAAATACATTGCAATATTAACCTTACTCAGGGACTTCCATGAATTGATAAAGAGTTTGAATCATAAATGTAAGCAACAGCCAGTATGATTTGCCCAACTACATGTATAGAGAACCCATAGAGGTACACCAAGGATGTGGTTTTCTTGTATTAACCTTTGAGTTAGTACTTTGTGGAGCAAGCCAGGCCCAAAATCTTGGAAGTCCCTGAAGACATTAATGCATGGGTTTAATACAACAAAACTCAGAATTTGGTGAGTCTGGGATGAAATTTGGTGAGTCCGGGCCTAGTGCTTAGCTTGTTGTGGAGGTGCTGGGGGAGAAGCACTGCACTGATCTGAGGATCTTTTCAGTGCAACCAGGTGTATTGCTGAGTAATCAACTTTTTTGTATTTATTCCCTGTGCTTGGGTCTGGTGATGGGAGAAAAATACAAAGATTCTACACCAGACCCCTTCTCGTAACTCTTTACTGTATTACAGAGATAGATGCATAAAAACACATTATAGCAGACAAGTAAAAGCACAGTGTGAAAACAGGGGCTGGTGATAAATACCAAGCACAGGTTTTTATATAACTCCCCTCCCCACCCAGCCCAACCCATCCTAACACCCCCCCCCCCCCCCCCCCCCCCCCCCCCCCCCCCCCCCCCCCCCCTCGGGCCAATAATGACTGAAATGACTGTGGTGCTTGGTACTCTCTTACGGTAAAGCCAACCAATGCAGGTCTTGAAGTAGAACCATGAGCTGTGTAGACTTAATATAGAAGAGGAAGGTTATCAACGGCATTCCATGATTGTGATAACACAAGTCATGGAAAGTTACTGTTGAAGGCCTAAAACTATTAGCTGATAATCAAGAAGGTCACAGGAAGATATTAAACATTTAATGAAGGTTGTAGTCTGTCCTTAGAATGATGTCATAGATAGCATGTGACAAGAAACATATCATTCACTCGAATCATGATTGTGGGGGGGGGGAGGTTAAAATCCTCCAACAATTGTGGTTCAGATCAAAGCATTTTTTTTTTGAAAATTGCCCCAGTTTCTGCATATCAGCAGTTGTTATAACTACACCTCTTGAATATTTATAAGGTAATACAGTCTTTTTATTGGTTTAATAGCGGAGACGCGCAAAAAGTATTTTTGGCTACTTTCCAGCTTATACTCAAGTACTACTGCGCGGGTCTGTTGCGTCTGTTTGTTTTACACACACGGGGAAAGTAGTAAAAACTTCCGCATGGTACTACCGTACGGTATGGCTCATGGCAAAGTATTGAATTTGTTGATTTTCGATTTATTTTCAAGTTATATTTTGCCGTTTTAGAGGTGTAGTAAAACAAATACAACATGGTTTATTTCAGAGAAGTATTGCAAAATACTGTCCCTCTGTGTTGGATGATGGAGACTTCCTCCCCGAGGCGCAGTCTCGATCATCCAACACCTCGGGGACAGTATTTTGAGATACTTCCCCTCAAACCATGTTGTATTTGTATACTATTATTACCGTTGGCCTGCTGTACCCATGCATTGACAATTGTCTTGGTGAAAAGTGTAATACATCATGTTATTTAATTCCCTTTTTCATTTCTGTTCACAGCATTCATCTATAGGATTGTTCTACCCATTTCCATACTCTGCGTTGACAGTCTTTGTGGTGAGATGCAATAAATGTTAATTGCTGTTATTTCTTTTCTGTTCGCAGCATTCATAGGCCTGCTATACCCATGCGTAGACAGTCGTCTTGGTGAAAAGCAATACTACAAGAGGGAATGGTCACACGTGATGAGATGTCTGGCAGTGTTTGTAGGCATCAACCACGCATCAGCTGTATCCTTGATTTAATATAGATCAGCAGGCCAAACAAAAATAAATTGTTGTTTCTTGTAACACAACCCATGAAGCCATTTTGAAATGGGTCAAATTTTCATAATATATCATTTCATGATTTTGATTGAATTTAAATGTTGTATAGCTTGTAGCTGACCTATCGCCATGTGAGTGCAAGAAAGTCGTAGATCTGCAATATCTGCCATTAGTCATAAAATTGGATTGCACACTGACTAATCTCCAATCTTGGGTCAGTGGTTCATAAGACAGGGATTTTTTGAGTGATTTTTCACATTCTTGTGACAATTATAGAACAAAAATAACTTAGGGCAGCCATTGCAGATATGACTTTCTTGCACTCACATGACGCTATGTCACAAATCTTCACTCTGGTGAGAACACACCTAGCTGTTGAAGCCCAGGGAACTTTAAATCGTAGTTGAAATTGGATTTTGGGCTCAGTTCACGATTCCAGTGTGTTTAAATTTAAACCTCACATCTTTTCTATCTAATTAGATAGATGGGACAAAATAAAATACTAAAAATTTCAATTCGAACAATCTGATCATTCATTTTCAAAATATTGCAAACTTTGACCAAATTTGATGTAAAAAATAAGACTGATCTATGATAAATTTTCCACAGTGACAGTCACACATTTTTATTCCATTCAGAAACATCCCTACTTTACGGCTAATAATCATGAAATTGGACCAGACAAAAATGCACCTAAATATTTGATAAAACATAACTTTTGTTGTACGCTAACGATTGAAATGAAACAAACGGTATCTTAATGTTCAATTCATGAACTATAAAATGCAACCTTTACATACTTTCTGACTATCCATTAAACCCAAGAAAATTACATGCAGAGGTTTTTTCTAGGACACCCTGTAAATGTGTTTTTTTTTAAATAAAATGGCTTTTGCTGACATTGCCTCACTGTAGTTGTGTCCAAATTGAACTGAACAACATTTTGGTCAGAGAAATTATATTTTGCTGTTGATGAAAAATAGTCATTTAATTTTACTTTTAACACAATCTACAATTTACTTACGAAACCTCTTTTGAGCAGGCAGACTTAAATTATTTTTAAATTTGGTTGCTGGGAAATTGACGGTAATGAAACTGAATTTTCATATCAGTGTAACATAAACAATAGCATGATTCTCTAGTTCATTTATTTATAACAAGCATTATCATTGGGTCATTACACATGCATTTATCTGGAAATGGAAATATAATGTCAAGGTTAATCAGTGTTTGTGTTTAGATGATTTTCTACAGAAAATGGTCTGATTTAGTTGATCTATTTCAGACAAATCATTTGGATAAAAGACAGTACGACCATTTTTATGTCATGAATTCAGAATAATACACAATGTCAGTTTTATCAAGGAAATGGTGTTTTATTTGTTGTTGTTGTTGTTGTTGTTATTATTGTTTGTTTGTTTGGTGTTGTTTTTATAACATAATGATGTAATTAGCATTATTTCCTGTTCTGTTTGGATCTATTTTTGTAGGAAATATATCTCTTTCAATATAAAGTGTATTCTAGATTTTCAATTTGTAATTTGGTTAAAACAAACTATAATATATAGAGTGACCTATGCATCCGGATGGTCAATTTGTTGTATTTTGAAAAAACCAATGGGCCAGGAAGGAAACAGAATACTAGATATCACACCAATTGAAACTTTCTTGTGAATGTGAAATTTGTAATTAATAATTATTGCTTTCATATGTGATATAGAAACTTTAATATTATTTTTGCCTTAACCATATGTCATCAGAAAATCGATTTTGCCAACAATTTACAGTTTTCACTGACGTTAGCAGCCATGTCAATAGGTTTATGGTGGCTCTTTGATAGATCAAGGAGTGGATTTGGGCTAGGCCTAAGCATAGCAGTCTTGGCTACATTAGCAGTGCAACTTCTTGTCCATCAGGGTGTGTTTAGGTAAGCTTAAAGGGCAATCTATGTCTGGTTTAATTATTGTGCCTTTTTATTCCGCAGGATTTAGCGATAAATGGGGATATTGCAGTTGTGAATGGTGTGAGTGTACTGGATAAGTGGTATTTTTCACGCTAAATTTATTTTCACACTTTTCACACAAAAAACAGTGGCGCAAAAATAAATGCACTGCGAAAATAAAATTTGCTACAAAGTAAATTCCATGCTCTGCAAACGTTTAAGGGCGCAAATATAAAAACGCGCAAAATGGTCCAAAATTGGGCTAGCGCGAAAATTATTATTTCTGCTTATCTGGAAAACCATTCACTCATTATATTTGTAACTGGATGGGGCTTGGAACAAAGTTTTGCCAGCTGTGATATGAGCCAAAAATATGCTAATGAAGTACCTAATTGGTCTGGTGGTTGGAAAAAAGTTTCAAAAACTCTGCACCAGACCTCTTCTACTGCCTTACACTATTACAAAGACAAACATATCATGTCAATAAAACAGGCAAAATCATGAGATTGATAAATGATTAAATGGAAAAAAGGAGCTGGTGCCATACTCGAGAAACCAAGCACGGGGTTTTAAAATTACCACGCACCCCAACCCCAACTCCAGGCAAAAAACTGCAAGGAGGCAGACCAAGCACAGCTTGGGCTGCCTCAGACTTTTGAACCAAAACTAACCCACCCAACCTGCCCAACCCTCACAACACAGAACAATATTAGGTGAAGCAGAGGTATATGGTATGATAAATTCTTAGTCAATGAGTGAGAATTCACTTTCTTATATAATTGGCTATTCATTTAAGACAATATATGACAGCCCGTTAGGGCATACGCCCAGTGGACCTGCGTGTTGAAAATTGCAGCGCGGTGTAGATATATGCACACATCTGACGCGCAATTCATTACTTAAATAGGAGTGTTTTATGTTTGAATAGGGGTATACATTTTTTCCAATAATGATGTCTATTGCTTTTTGGCAATAAATTACTTCATTTAAAATGTCTCGAATTTTTGACTAAGAATGAGAATAAAAGATTCTGGGGCACCCATTACTCAAAATAATGTACGCCCATCCATAATGAGACGATAGATGACAGGCAAACAATAAATCTTATCTTTTATTTTCTAATCATCAATTCTATCGTCTGATATCCAGAAGAAGCGCAGCTGAACCCAACTCTGAGCGGGTGATAATTTCCCATGCTATATCGATGCTGAACCAAATAACGAATATATCATGCCACTAAGTCAATTTTTACATGACGCTCTGATTCCCCCAATTGGAATCACACTCGAAATACCCGATACCGGCCTGGAATACCAGACATCTCAGTTCTATTTCAATGTTATCAAGTGTAAAAGAAAGTGACAAAATCGCTATTTCAATATCGAAGTGATTACGTAACTCACCCAGTTACTGGATCACGCATATCACCTTATAACAGTTAGTTAGTGCAATACTTTTGTGTGGTGATCAGTTCGTTTCATCTTTTGTCATTTTTGTTACGTGTAATCCGATTATCACCCAGATAACTGGATCATGCTTACTGGTTTGAACTATCCACGTACGGGCTAAATGTACGTAATGAATATTTCAAAAAATCAACAAAAACAAACTTCTTTTGATTAACATATCACTCAACTAAACACTGCACATCCCTACTTATTTAAAATGCAATATTCCTACGCACTTCGGGACAGGATGTAATGCATCTCGACAAAGCCAGCGGTATGATACAAATATATCAGGTCACCGTTTTTGTTTTTCCAAATATGACTGTCCATCCCAAAACAGCCACGTAAATGCCACCTCTTGTCATTTTCACTTTTTAAGTTATTTGCAAAGGCCATGCTTTCAGGATTATAATGACATTTTAATGAACTTCACACGGTTTCCAGAAGTCATGTTATGGTCCATCAAAGGTTGTTGCCAGGGAGTCAAAAGTATAACTGAGATAAACGTGTTTAAAGATCAGTAAGCCGTATATTTTCAGATGGATTTGTTGAAAATATGCAGATTTATTTACCATTTCCTATCATTTTCTTGAAATGAAACTGGTATTTTGTAGTACGCACAAGGATTGTGAATCTGTCAAAAAATCAATTTCAGCAAACTACGAGCTTGACATGTTTTTTTCACCTGTAGCGCAAAATAAAGTTTCTGGCATTTACAGGTCATACGGGCTGGACAGCCACAAATATGGTCATAAACACTCTTAGTGGTATAATAAATCTTGATAACCTGTGAGTGAGTAAATGGAGCAATTTTTTGTCAAAATTATGTTAACTTACATTGTATGATTATTTCCTTGTTACAGATATACAGAACCCGATTTCTTGTATGTTCGATCATGGCTTCCGTGTGTGTTTTTCTCCGGTGGTGTAACCATGGGGAATATAGGCAGGCAGCTAGCAATAGTAAGTATAAAAACATGCTCCCCCATGGTCGAAATCCAGGCAATAATTGTGGCACTACTTGATTTGGACACTTCAGGGGAAGCAAAATATCCCGATTTACCAATTATCCCTATTATAAGCTAAATACAGAAATTGTCATTAGTTAGATGATGTTAGGGCACAAAAACAGTAAAACATACACCAATTCATGTTTGGTAACATCAACTGTCATAACTTGGATGCAAGTGGAAAGTATTAACAGTTCTCTTTAATGAATTGAAATATTTTGTAGAGTTTTTCAACAAAATTTCGGATTGTGGTTTTTGTTTTCTTGTCCTGAATTTGTAATGCCATATCGTTGGCACTTTTTTAGAAATTCAAAACATTTTGCCAAAAATGATCTTGTTTATCAGAAGGAATGTTCCAATTAACAGGTCAATTTTGCACAGATAGAAATGGTTCCCTGACTGAAAATGTAAATTATCCAAAATTCTGTCTATGGAGGACCCCAATTGATCAGCGTTGACTGTATATTTCGGACATAATATTCTGAATACAGTCACTGCATATCTACTTTAGTTGTAATAAGGATAAGACATCAGAAAGAACATAACATCATTTCCGGTCAACAGTGCTGTGATATTGTGTGCACCTGAAAAGCTTGGTGTGGCCTGTGTATGTTGCAGGCAGTACTGGTTGCAGGGCTGTTGTGCCACATCACATCTAAGAATTGTTTATTTTGACAATAAGATACTCATACTTACTGATTTAAAGGACCATTGATATTTTCTTTGTGTAACCATGAAACAGTCAAGTTAGCTCAAATGTTAAGGCGCTCGCTCGCGGTGCAGAGGGTACCGAGTTCAAACCTGCTGGTGCCAAAAGTTTAGTGTGCTTGAAATTCCCTTGGGACAAGGAACTAAGTGCTAATTATCTTGTTGAAATTCATATGAAACACGGGTCGGCTGATTCGGGCACCAATGGCGCATGATGTGTACTGATCAAGGTTCAGCGCCCTTAGAGATTACTGCAGAACCTGAGTGAAGCTTGGTGCAAAATGGAGTTTACTTGGGCCACAGTGGTCAGGGAACAAAATTTATGTAAAGTGTGTTGAGGCCGCATGGAATTACAAATCAGGGAGACATAGCAGCGCACTACAAATCCCCTGTATGTATCAAGAATTTTCTAGCATTTAGCAATACTATTAACAGGTTCCTTTGTAATGCATTAGGTACTTTTCAGTAAACTGTAACGATACTCAACTCTTTTTTTTATCTTCATTTCTTTCTGCAGTATGAATTGGAGAAGGAACACCTATCATAGCGTGATTCAACCTGCAAGTAGATAAATCAGCATTCATTGTCAACTCGTACAAAAAATATGTCCGTCTTTGCAGAGGTAGTCACCAATCACTATGATTGGAGAAGCAGTGCAGTTTAGCTCTTACTCAGCTACAATGAAACATGCTCATTATAAATGAGGTTAATTTTGTTTTATGAACGAATAGTTTACAATGCTGAACAATTATGGCTGAAATTTGATCAAGAAAAACGGAATTATCACCGTTTGCTGAGCAACTTTATGCATGAACTTTATAACCAGTATGTGTGACTAAGAGATTATACTGGTGTTTCAAAGTCATGTTGGCATCTAGAGTCATAAGCATGTAAAACTGTTTTTCTTTTCTACTTGTTTTGAAAACTGACATTTGGCAAAAGCCAAGATATATTTCAAGCAGTGATACAACTCTTGTTGATAAATGATTCTAGATTGAACTTGTGCAAGTTTTTCAGAGGAGACCGATATGTGCCAAGCATTTGATGTAATGGAACATGAAAATTAACTGATGTTTATCCAGGCATTGAATCGTAATTAAACTTACGACATATTTGATGTTTAAACAGCGAGCAGTTTTGTGTTGATAATTGTTTGACATGTATTATGCCGGACTGACTGTACTTATTCCCAATAACTGAACAGCAGGGGTAAGACTTGGGAATGATCAGCTCCCAAGTTTCTTCCAAGGAGCACTTAGAAAAGTTACCAGCAAATGACTACCCGAAACCGACTGTTTTGGAGAGTGCTATTGTTTTAAACAATGGCAACCGGGGTAGGCGGTCAGTCCCGGTTTAGTTTTTAAGCAGCCGCTGAATAGCCATAATGTTACAAATTGAGTAAATGGTAAAGTGAATTAGGAGGGTTATTTTGTTCTAGAATTGACATAAAAAAATCCTATTCACTTAAACATCGCTTATGTGCTAGTACACGCTATTTATCATGGGACTGCAGTGAGCTATTACTGTGTGACATGACATGATGGCCAATCAGGAGATGAATTGTTTGTCTCGAAGCCTTTGTAGAGTCTTCGAGAAACAAATCTTTGTTTACACAATGACACATGGCGCAATTTACTTGGTGTATGAATGAAATGGAAATAAAACTCTTACTCTTAAGCAGTTTCAGACTATTTACCACTTTGCGGTTTGTCATTGCAACACTTGTTGCCATTTAAAGTTGTTGCATGGCAGCAGAGCTCATTTACATAGTTTGGTAGTTGTGGAAAAGCGTTTATTTCCAACTGTTTCTGTAGGCTTTATTGGATAGTGTAAACAGAGATCCAGAGTGCAGGGCCCCACTAAATACAACCCCATCCTATATCTCTGTTGATTTTGTCCAAAAAAAATTAGTGTGGTCTTGCCACATTTTCTTTTTAAGTATAACCATGACAAGACTGAGGCTTTGTAATACAAAAATGCATTTTGACCCCTGTTGAGCATTTGGTTCGTGGATGTTGCATTAAGATGTGTGTGCTACAAAACTGAGTAATATGTACTTCCTAAAAGTGTTGATAAGTTAATTCACAACGGGTAGCACAAATAATCTGAAAGAATATGTTGGCGATGTAATTTATGAGCCAAGCATTATACTGTTACAGTAGATGCACAATTGTACACACATATGCTTATAAAATAGATTTGCATACTTTTTAAAAGGTAGGTGGTACCTAAT
>JXSR01S023923.1:1151-14108 GCA_000969725.1 Ophiothrix spiculata | reverse complement strand
TCAGCAACGAATAATTAAATCCATATAAAAGTATACATTTCTAGATCTGAATTTGCATACTAAAGACGCTGGTCAAGTCTTTTTTGGACAAAAATTTTGGCCGTAAGGTCCATAAATGGTCCAAAAATCATGTTTGCCCCACAATTTACGGGAAAGCTAACTACACTTTGCTTTGGTAAAATTTTGAACTGCTTTACTTTTTAGAATCTAGAAAGCAATATCTAAGAACGCTTTTTTCTTCATTTTTGAAATATTGCCAAAAATAGGTCAAAATCCCACTGCTAACACCAAAATTTGTGTCAGAAGTGGGATTTTTGAGATTTTTTGGACCAATTTTTGACAATATCTCAAAAACTAAGAAAAAAAATCGAAAATTTGAAAAAAGCTTTCCTAGATTTTGCTTTCTAGATTCTAAAAAGTAAAGCAGTTCACAATTTCAAAATGATTTTTGGACCTAGGTCCAAAATGACACATTTTGGTCCAAAACTGACCTCACCATCATGTTCAGTATGCAAATTTGGTTCTAGAAACATATACTTTTATTTGGATTTAATCATCCGTTGCTGAGTTACAGAGCATAAAATATTTCAGAAAACGAAGGGTTGACAGGGCCCTTAAAGGGCAAAGGAAATGATTTCTGGAATTTTTGTGAAACATTAGAAAATTAAAATTACAAGACCAGTGAGAAGTTTAAAATGCATAATTATTTATAATTACCAATAAAATCAATTAATTACCCATTAATCAATCCACCCTGGTGAAAACACTATCAGCATTGGTTGCCTAATCAATAATCATTGATGACATCATTTGTGTTACCACTGTGCATATAATATAACATATTGCACTGTTTAGTATATGGCAGAACTGTTATTTCTTATTCTTTTATTGTCTATTTTGTTGATTTTACAATATTCCACAGCCTTCCAAACCAAAGGAGACATATAACAATGAGGAGTGGCACTTGATGGATAATTGTGTGCTTTCAAATGAAAAAAAAAATTAATCAAGGTAGAAAAGTGTCATTTTGATGGCAAGTTCAAAGGGCCTACATAAACTACAAAGCTGATTTAATTCATTGTATCCTGGTCTTAAACCTCAATAAAGTTTGTAGATATTTCTAGTTGTATCCAAAAGACCCAATGCATCAAAGTCACTCAAAAGGGGTCAAATTATGGAGAAAAAAAACCCAACAGAAAATGAAACTTTATGGTTGAATATCTAGGCACTGGCATCAATACACACTTTACTACATCTCAAAACTACATCTCTTGCCCATTAAAAAATTAATAAATACTGGGGATTTGTATAAAGTGCGCTATGCTATGCCTCACATATTTGTTATTCCACACGCCCTACATAAGTATACGCACCATTGGCTCCCCAAGTTTCGTATGGGTTTCCAGTCTTTTGAATTATAAGATAAAAGCTATAATTTAGAAACTACATTTTAGATGAGTGATATTTATATGGATTTATTTTGGCACATTTGTTTTCATGAGACATTCAAAGTTTACAACTTCTTGATGTTCCAATCCCAGTTCCAATAGTGCTCCATGGATTCACTGAAATGGTATTGAGTTTATGCAGACTAAAATGTAGCTTTTCAGATATTTTGAGTATTATGAATGGATTATAATTATTTGAATTTGTAAAACTGTTGTCTGATTTGACAAACCAAGTAACACAAGTTCTGCAAAATTTGCAGATGAGGGTTGAATAACAGACAAAAATAATAGCATGGATCATTTACTAAATAATAAGCAGCAAATATTTATTTTTCTTCAATTTTTAGATGATAAAATCTTCCATCTCGGTATAATTTTAGGAATTTTGCCAAAAGTCTAGAATATGTGTATTGAGCAAATTTGCAAAACTTGTCAGATACCACAAGATCCATCCAGGTTGATTAAATTATGGAAGATGAGAAATTCAACAAGAAATAATTTCACCTAATATTTGTGTTCTTCATTTTTAAAATTAATTTATTCCCAAAAGGTACCTCTTCATTATCCTTGTCTTTCTTTTGATCTGGAAGTTTACGGAATACTGTAAAAATCAACAAAATAGATTGTATAAAATTGAGAAATAACAGTTGTTACATATACCATACAGTGTAGTGCATGCATAGTGGTAACACAAATGATGTCATCAATGATTATTGATTAGGAAAGCAATATATATCTAGGAACGCATTTCTCAATTTTGTGATTTTTATCTTATTTTTTGAATTATTGCCAAAAATAGGTTTAAAAATGTCATATTTTGCCAACAATGGTGTCAGGAGTGGGATTTTTTGACAATTTTGGACCAATTTTTGACAATATCTCAAAAACTAAGAAAAAATAAAATAATAAAAAATGCGTTCCTAGATATTGCAAAATTTAGTTAGTTTTCCAATAAAATTTTGGGCCAAAAAACACAATTTAGGGACCTTTTTTTGGACCTTAGGACCAAAATTTCACATTTTGGTCCAAAAATGACCTGACCATCATGTTAAGTATGCAAATGCTCTTCTAGAAATGTATACTTTTATTAGAATTTTATTACCTGTTGCTGAGTTACAGTGCAAAAATTATTTCTGAAAAGGAAGGGATGACGGGACCCTTAAAGGGGCACGGGACAAGTTCAGCATCATCCCCAAACTTTTTCCCAAACATTTTTGAGATTTTTGCATCATTCGAAGTATTAGTGGTAATAATGACAGCATGCAAAGTTTCATTGTCAAATTAAAACACAATATATCAAAATATTCTGAAATTCTTTTATTTTTAATTATCGTTGTCGAAAACGATAAACACTGCCCCCTAAAGTTGAATTTTAAAAACATGCATTTTCATGAAATCTAATGCAAACTCCAAATTTCTTTTGATTTATCTGCAATCTATGATGTCAAAGGAATGTTTTACAAGCAAATCTTGGGCTCTTTCTTGATATATAGCATCAATGAATTCGTTTAGAGAATACTTAGCCTCATACCCAAGATCAACAAACAAAATAAATTCAAATTTTTGACTTTTCTGAGGGTATTTATCAAAATTTTCCCAATATCTGATAATTGGCTGTTATTGAAGTGTAAATCACCCACAAATGAAATTTTGTCCAATGGCCCTTTAAAATGCATAGTAAGGCCACATTAATTTAATAGTTAGTCTAAAAAAATACTAAGTCTCATACCCAAGATCAACAAACAAAATATATTCACATATTTGACTTTTCTGAAGGTTTTGATCGAAATTTTCCCAATATCTGGTAATTGGCTGTTATTGAAGTGTAAATCACCCACAAATAAAATTTTAAAATTTTGCCCAATGCCCCTTTGAAATGCACAGTATATAAGGCCAAATTAATTTAATAGTTAGTCTAAAAGCTCATCAAAAATTGAAAACCTAAAGCAAAATGTGGGTTTTCTCTTTACTTTTCCTTGGTCCATTGCTGCCATTTACCTTTACACCAACCAAACTTGAGTGTTGTTTCCACGCAGGTGTCGAATTCAGCAGTCGCCAATTCATCATTTATTCCAAAAGAATGCGGCAAACAAGAGTTTTTGTCTGACAGAATTTTCCATGCAGTATATTTCAATTTAATACTTTCATGAATTCTTGGAGAACATAGGAACTAGGGGTATATTTCAACTGACATGGCTGGAATGGATATTTTTGGAAAAAAAATGTGAAAGGGAAAAACTGAAATGTATAAATCCAGAAAAAATAAAGCAGGCAATATTACTAATGCGCACGGAAGCTTTAAGACTAACTAATAAATTGTTAGATGGCTTAACAATTTGTGAGATTGATGGTTTTGGTAAAGAGGTTAACAAAATAAGGATGCTTAAAATACAGGTGCAGCTTTCGCAAAACAAGATGCATTGAACTCAATGTTCTTAGAAAATGTGCAGCATGCATGTTTTGAGTTTTCATATTTAAGTACTACGTATGTGATACTTTTGTGTTTAATTAATAAAATCATGATTGGTGATGTGAATACCAGGAGCATTTTGTTCCTTGACTTGTCTCAGCAAGTATAAAGTGCCCCTTTACACTTGATTTCTAATACTGCTTTACATAGTGAAATGAAAGTCTTAATAATTCTGCAACTGAACATCTGTTAATCTGTTTTTAACGTCCGTTTTGTAAAATTCAAACAGATTTTTCTTCACATTTACTTGCTTCGATCATAGCAATTTATCGAGATGTAAAAATTCACCTGAAGTGCCTACTCATAATGGAATGGGGCATGTATCACATTGAGTATAGTTACCTGAAGAAGAAGCACCCTCTTTTTGTTTAGCTTTTATTCTGTCAGCCCTTTTACTGAGTCGGTGATACACACACTCATGGCCCTCACTGTTAAATCCATACCTGAATAAAAACATAAGATTTGTGAAATTAAACAGACAGTTATGGCGCGTTCTCACTGTGATGTTTGGTACCAGGTCGTGGTACTCGATGCTACATAGAGCCCACTATCTTACCCAGTGAGGCTTGAATTTTTAAACTGTTTACCACACATGGTATTTATTTCTTGGTTTGTTTATACATGTACATGTACATGTTATGTTTCAATTTAATTTCATATTATTTTAAGTGTAAGTTTCTTTGTTTCTTCAAAATGTTCATAATTTTTATGTAAGAGTAGACTATACATGTATTATGAATTACGTGTGTAATCTTGATGTTTTATATATTTTTCATAATGTAATATATAAATTTCTTTTAATTTGTTTTAAGCCACTAGTAATAAATAAATCCTGGTAAAGTGGACTCAATACTACATCGGCATTTGGCACGGGAGGTAGTACTTTATTGCGACAGTGAGAACAGGAAATCAATGTGGGCCGAGCCCACTTGTATATGGATTCAGACCTAGGGCTGAGCTCACATGTTCAGTGAGAACACAACCTTAATCTAACAACCAGAAATGCGTATGGAAACTACAGAGGGCCTTAAAATTTGACCACTGAAATTACCATTTTTGACTCAATTTCTTACCCATAAACATATAATATACCAAATTCAAAATTTGATAGAAAAGCACCTAATTAACTCACATTGGGTGCTTTGTAAGTAAACGTTCTTCAAATACACCCAACTTGGCAACTTGGGTGTTTTCATCTGTGCTAAACCCACTGTATCCATCCGGCACCACCTGATTGCTATTATTAAAGAAGTCCGTTTAGAAGGACCACATGCAGCGAGTAAAGCGAGCAGCGATGGCGCTAGCCCGAGCGCCCTCCGTTGGTCTTCAACCTCATGCCCATGGTCCTTCTTGACGGATCATCATAATAACCGAAATGTAGACCTCTTTTTTCTTCTCAACACTATGTTTGTATCAGGCAAGACGATAATGATACAGATCAATGCCATTATTCTAGCTTATCTATGATTATACAATGTCTGCCATGGAGGCCAAAAACTTTATTTACAAAATATCACTGGATCCCATCAAATTGAACAAGATGCCATGTTTGTGTAAGCTTATTGCTATGATCGTAATTTAATTCTTTCTTCTTTTTTTTGCAAAATTTTTGGGACCCCATTGGAAATAAGCCAGTTTTTTATTGGCCATCCTGACTTTCAACATTTTGTTGTCTTTGGAATTTTGTATAATTGTATTTTATTATTCGTCTTGTATATTTCTATGTACTGTTCTGTTGAAATGCCAAATAAACCTAAACTAAACTACATGCTTGCAAGTCAAATCCATGGGGTATCATTAGGGTAAAGACTTATCATAATGACCTTGAAATGACATCAGATGACCTTGAATGACCTAAGGACAATTTTTTTTATCATTTATAAACATTTGACCTCAAATAACCATTTTACCTTGACCTTACCCCGCAAGGACACATCCAAGGTCAAGGGATATTTTGTGCTCAAAGTTTATTACTGTAAACACCAATATTTTCGCGCTCAGTAATTTTCGCGCTCAGCCAATTTTGGACCATTTCGCGCATTTTTATTTTTGCGCATATGTACATTGTCCGAGTATAGAATTCCATTTGCAACAAATCCACATTAATTTGTGTGGTACATTTATTTTCGTGCTAATCTCATTTCTCCACCCCTACCCACTCACCAGATATCATCAATATAGGGCATACAGTTTCCAAGATTTGCTCCAGACAAGAATTGTGGATGGCGGACAGTTTTAAGGAATGGTAGGTATGTCTCTTCCTAAAAAAATTGGGGCGAGACAAAAAATGCATTGAGTCATGCGTTTAGTGGATATAAGCTTAATGGCAATAATTGCTTTGATAGAGCAAACTGACTTTTGGGTCTTGTATTCTCAAATCTACATCTTAAGTGAAAAAATATGGGGTTTATAGACATTGACCCCTGAAACTTTCTGTGGACCAAATATTTTGCAGTGCCTAAAAGGGCCTGGGATATATCCACATGGACTCCTTGTATTGTCAAGCCAGCGCCTCTCTAGTAGTGACCAAAACTTAAAGAAACCTTTATTTCTTTACCTGTTAATGACAGCTTGGTCCTGTTTTAATCTGAACATTCTTAATCGGTTTGGGGTTTCCTTCCTTTGGCTCAGGGGTAACACTCCCAATCTCCACGAAACCAAACCCCATATTCACCAAAAGTGACCAAAACTTACAGAAACCTTATTCTTTACCTGTTAATGATAGCGTGGTCCTCTTTTAATCTGAACACTCTTGGTTTGGGGTTTCCTTCTTGTGGCTCAGGGGTAACACTCCCAATCTCCACGAAACCAAACCCCATATTCAGCATACCATCCATGGCTTCAGCATGTTTATCGAACCCAGCTGCAAGGCCTATAGGGTTACTGAATTGTACATTCCATAAAGTTGTATGCTGTGAACAAAATCAACACAATTAAATTAAGATTTCAATAGACCACTTTCATATGTCCCCTAATGCATCTTGAAAGTACTGCAAACTGCGCAGTCGAGTTGTGCACAATGCTCAGAACTTCTAATATGGTAGACTGAGCAAGATTATGTCACAAGGTCCCGTATTTGGGGTACTTTCAAGATGCATTATGGGACACACAAAAGTCATCTATCCAAAAAATAAATCCAATAATCACAATACCACCCACAGAGGTTTAGGCCTTCATCATCAAGCCTACGGTCACCATCTTGGAAAATTAAAGCTGTGGCTAGGTTGCGGCCGGCCGCACAAAGTTGTGGCCTAATTGTGCTCCATCCAGCGCCTTATCACAACCTGTGGGTAGAAGAGCAGGATCGAGTTACTACATGGGTGTGAATGAGGTCTTTTGAAAAGTCTTTGAAGATCAAAACATAGCAAGCAACGCTAGCGGAGCATCCTAACGGCCAGGGCTCCAGGGCCTCTGGTTGGGGTTTACAGTCTTTACTGCTAAAACAAGCCTCCTCTCTGATATAAACACTTATGGAATGCCAGAGCGGACAAAAATACGAAGTTTTGACGTTCTGTATGTTGAGAAATATGTGACGTCTATCTTTCACGACGTTCTGTATGTCGAACTCGACGTTCTGTATGTTGATAAATATAAAATTATAAGACGTCTATCTTTCACGACGTTCTGTATGTCGAACTCGACGACCTACCTATCGAACTCGCGTTATATATGTTGAGAAATATGTGATGTTGATCTTTCATGACGTTCTGTATGGTGAGATAATTATGTAACGTCTATCTTTAACAACGTTCTGTCTGTTGAGAAATATGTGACGTCTAATATCTTTCGCGACGATCTACCTGTCGAACTCGACGTTATACCTGTTGAAAATATGACGGCTATCTCGGCAAAAATATGACGGCTATATGTTGACCTATATTTTTTACCAGGACTGGGTGACGGGCGCTTTATACGTGTTTGGTTCATTTCCGTGTATAAATTTCGCGATGTTCATGATGTGTCTATTAAGCTTTGCACTGTCATTGCTGTCAGTGATAGTGGTAATGCCCGGCTGTAAGGCAGATGAAGTTGCAGATTACTTAAATACATCAATTGTTTACGTGCTGCAGCGCATTGTAACTTCAGACTTGGGCACAGTCAATGAGTTGGAGATGATATGGCAAGAGCATTGCAGAATTTTCAGTGTTATATTAGCAGTTTCAGTTGCTGGTGAGGTAAGCAAAATTTCACTTTTAAATTTGAAACAGGTCAAAATGTAAACTAAAAATAGTAAAATAATAGGCTCGCCAAAATATATTCTAGTTGAAAAAAGAGAGATGAGTTGACTTTAGGCCTAGTTCCTACGTAACCATCTCACAAGATGGTTACCAGGTACTCTCAGGTCCATAGGGATTGTAAACGGACACATGATGACTTTTAAAAGTTGTTTGATCATTTCGTTGACATGCATGACCCTACATTAGGCTGATTTTGAAAAAATCGATTTTTTGATTTTCTAACGGGCAACCCTCTCATTTGGTGCATAATGGGTAAAAAATACTACATGCAAAATTTTTTCACTTTTCGTGAATATTTAGGGGGTGCTACCGACCTTTGAACTTTTGTATGTAAAGCCTATGGGCATTTAGGACTGTTATAAAACTTCATATTTTTCTCATGATTGGAGTAAAAAGTGTGCCAAATATTGTCCTGATGTTTTAGTTTTGATGTATATCTTCCTTAAAACATACATATGTTACAATTTCAAGTTCAAAGTAATTCACAAAACCGAAAAAACGAAAAACTCTGGTGTGGGAGTACACCCTATTCATAGCACAGCATCTGGATTTTAACATAAACTAGATGAGACTCTAACACAACACAAGAATTCACATTGCTGGCTGAAAAGAGTAATAGAAAATTAAGTCATTGCAGAAGTCTAACTGTTCTGAAACATCAATTATGAAAAATTATCATATCATTAAATCCAATGCATTACGACCAATACAATAAATGTTATGTAACTTGACCCACACACATTTTATATTTGATTAATGAACCAGATGCTGAAAACCACTTAAAGGATTTGCACTCTCAACTAGCTTTAACAGATAATGAATAGTTATCAATATTTTCAAGTGTTTTGACCCACTGGTTCAATACAATGCTGTCTCATATGATCCCCTTGATTCTAGGGTATTGTGATATGAACCCCAGGGAACAGCTTGCAATTGACAAGTTATGACAGAAAAGGAACTTTGAACACGATGATGATGTTGAAAATAAATATTGAATAGTAAAATAATTACTTGGAGATTTTTATAGGCCTCTCTAAAAGTAAGTTCTGTTTGTGGAGCTATTTTACAACTGTTGGAATGTTGATATTATTTTATCAAGGATATGCCTATCATCACAGGGCCAAAAACAAAAAGACATAGTTTGTTGCGAAATATGTTCAAGACATCTAAAATTATAATAGCCTAACCAACAAAGACAGAAGATTTGTAATAATTAATATGCTATAACATTCAATGGCAAACAGATTTTTTTTCAAGTGGCCATTTAGCTGTTGAATCTTTTGCTGCCACCCAAATGATGCAATTTTCAACAAATTGTGTTTTTATGAAATCTTGATGACTTTATTTAACATTTTCTTGGCTAATTGCTTTAAGTAGACCCTCATACATAACATATATTGATTTTGTTTTGATATCTCATGCAAAAGAACAATTTTAAAAGCATTTTTAGAGATGCCTCAAAACCCCATAGACTTTACACACAAAAGTTCAAAGGTCGGTAGCACCCCCTAAATATTCACAAAAAGTGATAAAATTTTGTATGTGGTATTTTTGACTCATAATGCACCAAATTAGAGGGTTGCCCGATAAAATATCAACATTTCGATTTTTTCAAAATCAGCCTACCCTACATCCTTTGCAGCCATTTTGATGTAAAAAAACTCGGGTACCACCTAAAATAGGGTATGGTAGGCCGTCAAAGTCAGAGGGTGGGGGGATGGACTTGAAACTTACAGGACATGTAAGAATTATTGTTTTCTTCATTTATTAGCAAAAAAAACGATGAAAATCCAACGTTTAGAACATTTGTAAAAAAATTTGCCAAAAATCATAATTTGTGATGTCATAATTTTGTAACGCCTTGACCGATTTTCATGATCTTGGTATCAATGGAAAGAGGAAACCCTACCCTATACTATAGTACCAAACAAATAAAATTTGGGGCGTGCCAATTTCACCCCCCCCCCCCCTCCCCCCTCATCAGGGGCGTATCCAGGAATTCGAAACCCGGGGGGGGCACAACTTGATTTCGGCGCCCCCAGCAAAATTGAACACTATCCTCCTCACCTCACCTCGCCCCAGTAATATGCGACACATTGCCAAATGTATCTTGGCCAGGGACAGATGCAGGGCAGATGTCTAATTCATACTTCAAGTTGTTACTTTTTTTAATTGACAAATGATATGTAGGGGGTGTCTGAGGGGGATGTGCCCCCTCAGAAGATAGAAAATTTACGGCATTCGCCGCATGTTTTTGATCTAATTCTTTTTCTTTTCTTATTTGCAACCCCTCCTCCTTTCTGCTGTCTTTTCAATTTTCTTTCCTTTTTGCACCCTTCCCTCTTTTTCCCCCTATCCTTTTTGCGCCCCTCCCTCCTTCTTTTCTCTTTCCTTTCTGTCATTTTTCCTTCTTTTTTTCCTTTTTGCGCCATTCCTCTTTCTCTTCTCTTTTCTTTCTTTTTGCACCCCTTCTTCTTTCTTTTCTCTTTCCTTGCTTTTTGCACCCCTACCTCTTTTTCTTCTCTTTCCCTTTTTCTTTTTCTTTTCTTTTTGCACCCCTCCCTTTCTTTTCTCTTTCCTTTCTTCCCTCTTTCCTTCTTTTTCTGTCATTTTTGCGCCCTCCCTCTTTCTTTTCTCTTCCCTCTTTTCTCTCTTTTTTTTCCCATTGCGACCCCCTTTCTTCCCCCCTTCTTTCCTCCCTCTTTATTTCTTTTCTCTCTTTTTTCTCCCCTCACTCCCTTTTTACATTCTCTTTCTTCTTCTTTCTTTTTCTTTCTTTCTCTCTTTTTTCTTTTCCCTTTTTTGCGCCCCTTTGATGACCTGGGGGCACGTGCCGGCATGCCCCCCCCCCCCCAAGAGCTCCCAAGATACGCCCATGCGTATTACATAAAAAGGCTCAGGAAGACGAGGGTTAATTGATACAATTTTTTCCCTAAAAGTGACTGCGCATGATTGCAGATTGACAGAATGTTACCTTAATGTCAGAAGACCCCGCCTAGCCTATGTTACCTGAAATACCACCAAATATAGTAAAAAAAAGCTTCAGCTAAAACGCTACATCCCGCCACAGCTGTTATACACAACCTGTCTCCCAGCATTCATTGAACAAATAGATACCAGTCATAATCATATTCACGCAAGATAGACGTCACATATTTCTCAACATACAGATTGTCGTGAAAGATAGACGTCGCATATTTCTCAACATACAGAATGTCGAGTTCGACAGGTAGGTCGTTGAGTGCGACATACAGAACGTCGTGAAAGATAGACGTCACATATTTCTCAACATACAGAACGTCGAGTTCGACAGGTAGGTCGTCGAGTTCGACGTACAGAACGTTGTAAAAGATAGACGTCACATATTTCTCAACATACAGAACATCGAGTTCGACAGGTAGGTCGTCGAGTTCGACATACAAAACGTCGCAAAAGATAGACGTCACATATTTCTCAACATACAGAACATCGAGTTCGACAGGTAGGTCGTCGAGTTCGACATACAAAACGTCGCAAAAGATAGACGTCACATATTTCTCAACATACAGAATGTCGAGTTCGATAGGTCGTCGAGTTCGACATACAAAACGTCGCAAAAGATAGACGTCACATATTTCTCAACATACAGAATGTCGAGTTCGATAGGTAGGTCGTCGAGTTCGACATACAGAACGTCGTGAAAGTTAGACGTCACATATTTCTCAACATACAGAACGTCAAAACTTTGTATTTTTGTCCGCTCTGGCATTCCATAAACACTCAACTTACCAACGTGGAGGGATCCCAATACGAATTAGTGACTGTTGGTCATGGGTCTAGTATAGTACGGTACTAAACCCCAGTCTTTATCGCCAAGACAAGCTTTCTCTCTGATATCATCAACATTTAACTTACCAATGTGGAGGGATCCCAATACGATGTCTTAAAGGTGCAATTCATGATTCTGATGTGACAATAACCTAACCTTTTTACGAGCTAAATAGAAAGAAGAGTACAACATAAATGTATGCTGAAAATTTCACTTGATTCTGAATTTCCGACCATTCATTTTCAAGTTATGAGCTTTCCAGTATTTTAAAAACCTTCATAGGCTGCTATGCTGTAATTACTGTTGGGGCCCCTACAGTAAGGGGCGCACCATTTGATTCTCAGGGGGGGGGCATGGAAGTTTTTTTGAAAAAAAAAACTTTGCCGCCTTTGGTGGCGAAAAAAAAAATCTTGACCCAAAGATGAGTAAGAAAAAAAAAACTTTACCCAACAACTTCAAAGTAAAGAAAAACATAAAAAATTCAATAAAAAAAAACTTTGCCGCCGAAGGCGGCGAAAAAAAAAAATGTCGCCGCCTTCGGCGGCTAAAAAAAAAAACTTGACTCGACCCCAACTTCCATGCCCCCCCCTGAAAATCAAATGGTGCGCCCCTAATTAAAAAATTACACATTTTCTCATTTTTCTCAAAAATGCAAGCACATTTGAAAGAATGGTTTCAATTTGGGGAGCGTAATAAATACCATTCGAGGATTCGTCTTAGCTAAAAACCTCGATTTTGATAGAGGTGACCTTGAAGATGAAAAGAGGATCATGAATTGCCCCTTAAAGTACCAAACCCCGATTAACTGCTGTCACTGATAAGACAAGCACCCTCTCTGATATCAGCATTCAACTTACCAATGTGGGTGGATCCCAATACGAAGCCTTCGGTACCAAACCCCAAGCTGCAGTCCTTACTGCCTAGACAAGCGCCCTCTCTGAATCGAATCCTCTGAATCAACACTCAACTTACCAATGTGGAGGGATCCCGATA